>OOFC01004373.1:6171-33607 GCA_900323345.1 Pseudochromis fuscus | reverse complement strand
GGGGTACATGACTCCCTCACTTTTTCAACTTCTGTTTTATGGATCCAGTTCCAGTGACTCAGCAAAAATCTCTCCAAACAGTTGTTGTCTAATTGTCCAGCTTTCATTATCGTGATTAGAAAGGAGTGGAGCTGATAAAACTGCTAAAACTCATCTGGTTCCCCTGCAGTGATGACTGTACAGTCACTGCAGTGTCTTTACGAGCTGCTGCCAGCACTTTGTGGGTTTGTGCTGCCCTTGGTTTTGCATATAATCTGACTGACTTAACTAGCTGGCTGCAGACCCCGTGTGTGTTTAAAAAAAAAATAATAATAATGCAATTTTTCATGGCAGCTCTGTTATTGTATTTTTCATAAATACAAAGCTCCCCTCACCTCGCAGTACTCACTCAGATACTATAGAAAATACTGGAACATTTGAGAGGCTTATGCATTATTGAGGGAAATTGACATTCGTGTCCTGTTTGCATTTACAGTGGAAGATCTCATTATTTTTCATTTTAAAGCTTGTAAAAAACTTTGCAACAGTACTTAACAACAACACATTAATCACATTAATAATTCAACCACCTACTTACCAGCAGCCATCAAGCCTTCGTTTGCTTGTTCACTTGTGTTGATTAATTAATTTGTGATCACTTCTCTTCATCATCAACGCTCTTTGTTTGTGAGCTGCAGTTGTGATTTTCTAAATAAATGAGCCGTTTTTGACCCACAGTTTGGGCACAGTTCAATTCTGTTACTGCTTATATCAGGTGCTGTGCTGATTGTCAGATTTCATTTGAACTACTGACAAAAGAATTAGATGTTGAATTTGTTTTTTAAAAAAATCATCGCTGTGAACTTTTTTGTCGACAAAAGAGGCAAATCTTCCACAGTCGTACTTTGTAGTTGCTTCGAACAAACATTCGAGCTCTTTGTTCTGAATACTAAGCACCACTCACTTGAGATAACATCACAGTAATAACCATGCAGTGTGCAGACACACATGCCTTAAGATGGTTACATAAACTTCCCCAGACTATTTCATCAAATTCAGGATGACAAATAGGTGAAGCCAGCAAGAATGAATAAATATTTGTTTTATATAAATAGATATGAGTCTGAGTTTTGTAAGAGGATGTCTGACAAAACACTGGAGGCTGTTTGAAGAATACTTCTGGCAAACTGGTGATGCATGTGTCTGTTTCTGTGTTTAGTAACAAACTGCAGACACAGCTTCTGCTGAAGGTTTTTCTGTGGCCACTTTCAGACAACAATACAAACTGCTCTTGGTCTTCTTCAGGCCAATGAAGCACTTGACACTTTTTTCTCCACTGAATAAACAATTCATGTGGATTTAATGTATGCAGAACATTGACTGTATACTTTTATTTTAGATATTTTACAAGTCAAACTGCATTTGTAAGGAAAAAGAAATGCTACCAAAGACAGAGGAGATGCCTGGGGGTTTATTGGCTGGATTTAGACTCACAAAAAATGCTTTTGTCACAGTTGTTGTGTAAACAAGACCAGAACCAGGATCCGAGTTGGTCCAAGGCCAGAGTCTAATTCTATCAAGTGAGGACCTGCTGCAGGTCCTGGGTCTGTGTGTCATTACCTCTGCTGAGGATGCTCTGTTTTGTTTGTTTGTTTGTTTGTGTGTTAGCAACGTTATGGAAAAAAAAAAACTGCTTAACAAATGTTGATGATTGTTTTGTTTAGTGTTTGAACTTTGTCGTGTTGGTTGTGACCATATTTAGATATGAAGGGAGGGGTGAATGAGGCTGGAGTTTGTATGGATGCTGCCCACAAAAATCCACGTCTTATATGTTGTTGGCTGTTTTAAGAGATGGTTGTGAGTGAGAACCACTAGTGGGCAGTAAAACACCACCACTGTGTCCAGGATCTGCAGAGGAAGAAGAAAGAAGCTGGAGGTACAAACTGCAAACAGTGAAATGTTTCAGATTTCTGCTGAAATGTACAACTTTGTCACATCTGGATTTTGTTGAACATGTACACACACACGCACACACACAGGATGATAATGTCCACAATCTAAATTAGTTTCATGAGACCACTTTTCTCTGCTTTTGTTTGCCATTAGTTTTTATCTGAAAATGTACAAAATATCCTTGTGCATCAGTTCAGTGTTACATGGTTTCAAATTGATAATCACTCCCATTGTTTTTGTTTTTGTCCTGCTGTCTGACAACAAAATGGACAGCAGAGAGATGAGAGTAAATGAGATCACAGAGAGATTGAGGATGTCATTAATGGTGGGTCGGCCGTCTCTGTGCACTCCTGATGTGTTGATTATTCATTTTTAGTTCAGGATTAAACATGTTTGACCAGAGAATCTAATTTTTGAGGTGACACATTACAGACAGTCCAGTTTCCATGCATTTTTAAATGTTTTTTTCTTTTTTTAAAGGAAATCTATAGAAACAGAACAACGGCATGTTTGTGCATTAGGAGTTGATTGATTGAAAAACCGTTGGTGGTCCTGAATCTCTAATCAAGAACCATTAAACCACTAGAACCAAAGGACTGCACACTGAGATGATGCAGTTTTTACAAATCAGGAGCCACAATGGAGACACATCATACAGCAGATTATTACTTGGCGGCCCCCCTGATGGTTCAGTCACATGCTTCTTGTCTGCTGTGATTTGTGATTTTATTGCTTAAAGGCATGAACTCTTCTGCCTCAGCCATGTGGAAAATAATTCAGTATTTCAAGTTTTTGTTGGAGTTTTTGATTTTGCATCACCAGTTTGTTAGCAGGTGGATGAAAACACTTCTACTGATGGTGTTTGGGTTGAATTGTTCTCAGGTCTATTTTAGGTTACTTTGGAGTCTGTGAATGTTGTTATGTTATCAGGTGTAATTGTCACACATTCTGGATGTGTGAAGACCTCAGTACAGCATGTAACAAAGGTCATGATATTGCTTTATACACAAGTTATTAGCAAAAATGATTAATTACAAACTACAGTTTAAAACAAGTACATAGAAAACAGCTTTGATGTCAGGTAAGTGCACCAAAATTATTGTAAATGTTGTGGCTATATTGTAACAAATCAAATACTTATTTTTGATCATACATTTTTGTGTGTATTTGTGTTTTGTGTGTTGTTTGTATGCACAGCTCAGGGTTAGATGATTTTGAACTGACCATACACTAAAGTTCGTTTTCCCTCCTTCGTCCTCCTGTCTGTGTTTTTTATTTCCAACAGCTGAGAGCTGACGAGAAACATCAGGAACATCGATCCTTAAGCCACCAGTCGCTCCTCTTTGTACACTCTTGAAGTGTTGATCATGCACTTCAAGCTGCAACATGTTCAGTGTGTTAGGTTGGTGTTTGTGTCTTTCTGGCGATGTAGCATACCTGTGTGTATTGTGATATAGCAGAATTGTGTAGCTAAGGCATCTATTAGCAGATTAAAAAAAAATATGATTAGATCCCTCTGACTGTGATTGCATCCTATTTCAGTATAGGTGAAGTGTGTGAGTCTTATCTGTGGAGTCACTACAGGAAACAAATGTGATGAGCTGTAGCGACGGGGACTAACAACCACCTGCAGAGTCTGTGAAGGTGTTTTCTCTGAAGTGATGTTGTCTCATTTGTGTGTGTCGGGTGAAGTGGTTGGAGGCAGGGGGTTTTGGTCCTGTTGCCATGGTGAGGATGAGCATTATGTTTCACTGAACATTTACAGAGCTCCACAGAGTGTGAGTTTTACAAATGCTTCCAATGTCAACAGCTTCTCTCTTCTCTCACAACCTTTAAAATATATGATTACCTCTGCTACACATCAGCTTTAAGAAGAGGGAGCAGTTGTAACTTACACTCATATTAACAAAGATTCGACTGTTATTTTATTAGTTTTGGGTGCACCCTGAAAATGCTGGGTTGTTTTAACCCAGAACTTGATAAATATTGGACAAAATGCTGAGTTAATTTCACCCAGTAAGATCAGCTGTCTTTACTCAACATTTTATTTTGTTAACTTCTGTTTCTAGAAGTTAAAGAACAATAAAATATCTGTTTTGTATCTTTTCAGTATTGAATTGAGAATATTTATATTTGTAACAACAATAAAACTAATTAAAAAAAAAAAAACAAAGAAGCAAAAAGTATAAACTTGCTTGGCACTTGCTTGACCTAAGGTGTCAGCTAAAGCTAACAAGAGGCCCCCAGCAGCTGGTGTTTATCTTCCTGCAGGAAGTCTTTTAGTCTTTCTTGTACTAATATTATAGAATGTACATAGCAATGGACGCATCCACCAAGTCTCGACAGTGAAACCAATGCATCAGTGCAAAAAGGTGCAATACCCCCAACAACCACTAGATACTGGATACAAAAAACTCTGGCTCCAGTTGGCTTCAATTCAAACATCACCATGTCATCTGCTGTCATTCGCTAGTGTGCAGCAGTGGCTCAGGGAGTTGGGACCTGGGTTGAGAACCGGAAGTAACTTTGAGCAAGGCACCACCCCCCAACTGCTCCAAAATGCTCCCTTGTTTGTTCTTTACTCTGTGGCCTCCCCACCCATGTTATGGGTCCTAACCCGGGTTAGGGGGATTTGTTAGGGGGCCTGTGTTTCAGAGTGTAAATGTATTTCATTGTGTGTATGGAATGCAATCAAAGTGCTTCGCTTCTTTAGAGTCAAGTGATCTGATCCATCTGAAAGACAAAATCATAATGAGGTAGGTACTAAGCTTTAAAAACAGGAAGTTTTAGGAGTGTGGTTAGTTTGATTGATAGGTCTGTTTTCCAATGATTTACAGGTGGTTTTCAGGCTGATTCACCAGTGAACTTCAATCTCACACTAACTGGGCAGTGACCTTGAGTTCAAAGGTCAAACCTGCCTCCTCCCTCCTCTATTTATATCCAAATATGGTCACTTCTGGCTCCAAAACACCAACACAGTTATGTTCAAATGCTGGACTCCTGTCTTCAAAATGTGAGTCCACAAACCGAGCAAACCGAGTGGTGACATCACATTAGCTTTGTCCTTTCTATTTACAGTGTAAGAATAATATTGACATGACAAGCCTTTAGACATCATTGCAGTTCATCTGCCATCTGGCCCATGTTTGCATTGATAGGAGCTGCAGTGCCTCTTGGTGCACCACTTCTCAGACCTGCACCAGTGAATCATAATAATATACCTATCAGCACAAAACACAGGCAGAATGGAGGTTGACCTTATTCAAAAGGTGCCCAGCTATCAGCTGAAGAAAAACCTTCTGGCCACAGAAAAAAAAAAAAAATCTATTTTGACTATAAAGCCACAACTGAAAGGCAGTGATTTTTATGTGAAAACCAAGCAGTGGAGCTGCAGGAGCAAAGCTATGAAACCTTGTCTCACATATGTGACTGTCTTCTGTTAACATAATGCAGAAATGTTGTTAATTACACATCTGACACTACAAAAAATGTTGCTTGTATTGTTTTGTCTAAATACCAGTTCTCCATGAAGTGACTACAACCCTATAAACCATATTGATTATCTTCTTTTGACCTGTTTTTTAGTGTTTGTTTCTGTTTTCCTTGTTTTAATGCTTCCTTGTGATCACAGACTGGGTCTCAAAAATGAGGCAGACACTTGATCCTGGCTCCAAAAAACTCTGACTTCAATTCATAATTTGTCATTTTCTATCATGAAATAATCAATAATTTTGCCCACAATTCATGCTGATGTCATTAGTTAAAATTCACTCTTCTAATTAGTGATCAGGTGGTCCATGTGAAAATGGAGGACTACTTAGGGGTGGGGTTAGTTTGATTGACAGGTCTGGTCTCGAATGACATCTGACTTCGAGTCTCATAAGGTCAGTGTCCTTGAGGGTAAGACTCACTCCTCCCTTCACGTCCAAATATGGTCACTCCAAACAACCAACATGGTGACGTTCAAATGCCAAACTCCTGGCTTCAACACGAGTCCACAAACCAGCAGGTGATGTCACGGTTCAAGATTCAAGGTTCAAAGCAGCTAATGCAGCTGAAGAAGATGGATCTTACAGGATCTTTGGTGACATACCAAACTTCCTCACCCTCCTCAGGAAGTACAGCTGCTGTTGAGCCTTCACAACCAGCTAGTGGTGTCCAAGTGAGGTCCTCACTGATGTGGACGCCCAGGTATTTAAAGCTGCTCACTGTCTCCAACTCAACCTCCTGGACAAACAGCGGTTGATGAGATCTCCTCTTCCTCATGTCCACTCTTATCACCTTGTCCTTGTTGAGAGTGAGGCTGTTGTCCTCACACCATGACACTGGACTGACCACCTCCCACTTGTAGGCCATGATAGTGATGCGTCCACAAACTTCACTGTGATGTTGTCCTTGTGGGAGTCGTGGGTGAAGAGGGTGTAGAGGATGGAGCTGAGGAGCTACCAACCACATTAGCTTTGTCCACTCAACAGTCTAAGCTTGTGAAGCCCTTTGTAAGAGTTTGTATAAATGAAGATTAGTGTAATTATTATATATATATTAGTATTAGTGTTGGTGGTTATGTTTAGGCACTCACAGATAAGGGAAAGTTCAAACAGTGGCTTGAGGCAGAACATCACTAAAATAGATTAAAATCCTGATCTCACCTTCAACTCTTGTTTTTCGGTAAATTTAATTATCTCATCTGCAGAGCCCCACAGCAATGAGCACTGTGTGTCCAAGAGCAGTGTACTGCAGTGAGGAGAGACACAGAGCTCTGCAGGACACAGCAGAGAGGTTAAAGGGTCAGATACATGATTGACATGATACACTGCTGGGACTGATTAACAGCCACAGGAAAGAAAACAGTCAGGTACCATCTGACTTGTCTCAGCCTTATAAGTCAAACAGCGTCTTACCAGCAAACAATCCTTAGATACCATCAGTATCTAAGGAGGTGAATAGTAGAGGAAGTGAAGAGAATTTAATTATCGTACAGGTGTCAAAGTCCTGACCCTGAACACCTTCCCACAACTCCAGTGTGCACCATACTGCAGCACTTCATTAACCAAGGGGTCAAAACTGCAGCGACATCATAAAGGAATTTCTGGGGAAAAAAAAAAATGGGTTGTCACATTTCATCTGAATAAAGTTTAACTGAAGTGATAAAATTCCTCCTCTCGAAAAGCAGCAAGAACACTCTCTCCATTTTATTCTGCTAACTCACTGATACAATTAGTCGATACGTTTTTTTTTAATAATGTGGATTTTGTTGATTAAAGCGATTGTAGGAAACAAAATTACAACAATGACTTTGAGTACTACTGATGCTCATGCTGAAAAGTTCTCCTCCAAACAAGCCTCCAGCACGTTTAGTAAATGATCTTTGCCCATTTCGTGCCTCTCTGAAACTGTAATGAGACAAGCAGGGACATTATCTTGATTAAAATCAATCCCTATTGGATTATGCTGCGCTACATTCCCTCGCTTGGCTCCCGCTCATTAGAATACAGCACAGAAAAACAGAAATCAGAAGTGAGGAGACTCATCACAGCACTACAAGTACACGGATGGATGACTTGACAGATAATCCCTGGACTCATCCATTAGTGTCCTCAGAACTCCCTCTGACTATGTGTTGCTGTGGTTTTAGGTTTTACATGATCTGGTACTTTTAATGTGTTGCTTTCACTGAGAAGTACTAGTGATGGGCACAGTATATTTCCAAGGACTACGCTGTCACCTCAGGGAGAACCACATGTGCAACAAAACAAATACACAAAAAGAAGAACTGAAAGAAGGAAACAAGAAAAGAGGGAAACTAGGAGGATGGGGAAAAAGAAAGAAGAAACAGACTAACAAAGGGTGAACCCTTTGTTAAAGGGCTTAATGAAAGGAGGAACATAGTGGGGTGAGCAAAAGGATGGAGTGGAATAAATAAGAGAAAATAATAAGGAAGAAAGTATGGTGCAACAAAGGTGAAGAAATAAAGGAAAGACCAGATGAAGGAGGGGTGGATATAAAAATGAAGAAAGGGGCAAGAAAGGGAGGAATGAGAAAGGAATGAACACAAACAACATAAAGTATGATCCAAGAAAAGATGGATGGAAGGAAAGGACTAATTATGGATGAATGAGGGTTTGATAAAAGGAGAAAAAGAAAGGTGGAGCGAGGAAAGAAATTGTAATGGAAATGTAGAAAAAAGAAGAAAGGAAAAACAAATCAACAAAGATGAGCAAGATATATAGGAGGGAAAGAATGAAAGGATGGAGGTAGAGAAAAAGAAGAGAAAGAAGCAAAGGTTGGAATGAAGATAAAAGATGAGAAAAATGATGAATTGAAGGTGAGAAACGAAAGAAGTAGGGGGTGAATATGAAAAAAGTAAAGTTGGAAGTACAAAAGATTTAAAGAAAGGATAAAAAACAAAAGAAAGGGGGATTGGAAAGTGGTGGGAGAAAGGCAAAAAAATGGATGGAACAAGGAAAGCAAAAGGGGAAAGAAGGGAGCACGTGAGGGATGGAGTAAGGGAAGGAATGAAGGAGTAAACAAACGAGGGACTGGGAGAGTGGGAAGGTAAGGAGGGAGGAAGGAAGGAAGGAAGAAAGGGAGCGAACTAAGTCATTTCCACGCCGCCACTTCTGTCCCGTGCAGGCTCACTGTGCCGCGCGAGGGTCGTCAGTGAACTGCCTCCATCACACCGCGCCACATTCTTCAACACGGTGAGCTTTAACGTGACCGCCGGTCCGTCTCGCGCCCGAAACGCAGCGCTCCTCAGAGCAAACGACAGACCAGCACCCAGCGGGGCACCACAGGGATCGAGTCCGCCGACCTGAGGCACCTGAGGGGAGGTGAGAGGAAAAAAAAATACGCGCGCAGCATCTACTTGCAAACACCGAGCGAGGACCATGGAGAGCACCGGTAACGGCTCGGACGCGGACCACCGGAGCCAGCTGCCTTTGTTTTACAACAACAGCAGCTTCTGTCGGAACTTCACCGACAACGGGAGCTTCGCTGAGGCGCGATGCGACGTGGACCGCGGACTGACCGGCACCCTGGACGACGACACCAACCCGGTTATCATAGCGATTGTCATCACCGCGCTGTACTCCATCGTGTGTGTGGTGGGGCTGGTTGGGAACGTGCTGGTCATGTATATCATCGTCAGGTAAGACAGAAAGAAAACTCACAAACACTGATATGAGTTGATGTGTTTTCACCGGATTGTTGCTCATAATTAGCCGTTTTAAATTAAACCTTTTCTAACGTGACTTTAACGAGATCGGACTGGTAACCTGTTGCTGTGCTGAACATATTGCACATTAAAGTGTGCTTGAATCTGTGTGTGCATGTGTGTGTCCATGAGGCCGTGTGAAACCATGTGAATGTGTTGTTGACAGCGCTGCCAGCACAGCTGCCGTTCGTGCGTAAAATGCCTCCAACCTCGCTGCAAATTGCTTCAGTGCGTCGAGCCGCGTGAGGGGGAGAGGAAACAAAAGCTGCTGCACAAAAACACACTTCCCTCCACTTTAAAACAGTAGCAGCTGATATCTGCCTCTTTAATCCACGGTGTCACAGCTAAACTGGCAAATCGCGCTGCTGTGACAAGATGCGCAACATCACTCACACGTGCCCGCTGAACAAAAACATTATGCACAGTGAAGCCCGTCAGATGCTGTCTGTCTGTTTGTCTTTGTATGCACAGCGGCTTCAGTGTCCTCTGTTCATGCAAATTAGATGCTAGTCCACAAATGGTTGGAAATTAGATTCAACAAACTGCTACACAGCTGGTGAGTGCTGAAAGGTGGTCAGCTCCCCTACTTCTGAGTCTATAAGTTGTTTGTGACTATATGATTGTAAAACAGAAAAAAACCCACATCCTCTATGGTTCCCTGTCTTAACTAGGCCACTTCATGCCAAGTCTGTTCACTCAGCAGACATGTCCACAGCTCATTAACTAATTTTCAAACTTTGTCTTACGCAAATGTCACACTTTTAAGATCCCATCAGAGGTCGAGATTTTATCCTCTTTAATAACCTGCCACAAGGACTAAAGGGTAATTGTACATGATGAGTGGTGTACAAAGGAAACATGAAAAGACTCAAGGCTACTTACTCTTTGGATAGAATAGCTGAAGCTTCTGATGTGAAGCTTCATTTGCACACTATGTTTTTATACATGTTATCGATTTGAACTAATTGGATTCCCTGCTGATTCAAAAGAAACAAGACACTCATTTAAGGAGTCAATCAAAAGCTACATTTGCTACATATTTATTATTTAAAAAACGTGCAGTGAAAATAATATCTGCTGAGGTGGATTTCAGTGTGAGAAGCTGGTCTTTAATTACACATGAAAACCTGACATTTATGCTAGCTAAATGCCCCCTGGCTGATACTGCACCATCCCAGATGAGGCTCTTTCTGGTAATAAAAAGGCACTAGATTGGTGAAGAAGATAAAGAGATGGAGCGGGCAAATGAGGTGCAAAACAAGTGCACTTAGGAGCTGGGCATGAGTGGAGGGGCTGAGAGGGAGGCAGATTAATGGCGACCAATAAGAAAGTTAAGATGTGAGTAGGACAGAGATAAAGGTGACGGGAGGTCAGGCCCCATTTTTCTACCTTGTGATTACCCACTGATAGAATCAGTGAAGAGTGACTGCTTGGAGGATTTGCTGGGCTGAACTTGTTAGGCAGGTGCTAAATGGCTGTGAAATTGAAATACCACTCTTTTATTGAAGACCGAAAGGGTGTAAAATGTGGAAGGGACTTCTCCTATGTTGATTTACACCTCTATTACTTCTGTAATATATTATATGATTACTTTGTTACACCTATTACTCGCCTCACTTTTCCACTGTTCCCAGGGCAGATGTATACTCATTTGCCAGACTGCACACATCATCCCACACTAATCCCAGTTTGAATGCTTCCGGAAATACATCTGTTTTGCTGAAGAATGCACACACGTCTATGCCGGATGTTTTCTGCATCAGTGCTGGATGTTCCCTACCCCAAATTACTTGCAACAGATTTGCCGCCTCCATTGCAACGAAGTGAACGGCGCAAAAAAAGAAAACTAAATCACCTTTTGAAATACACGTTCTGCACCAGCATGCGTGTCTTCGGCTGTCTGTGTTTCTGATGTATGAGTTGGCACACATCTACTAGCATAATGTATTTTAAAGTGGTTTGTCTACAAAGCAAATGATAGATGGTGAAGGGCGTTGCTTGAGCTTCAGCTCATTCATCCTTTGTTGTATCATTGGAAGATTTAAGACAACCCACCCGTCCTTCTCTCCACAGCATGGATCCTCACGGACAACGAGGAGTGTAAGTGTGCCGGCATTTTTGTGATCGTAAATACAAAAAAAAAAAAAAGGCTTTGTTGGTTTTCTGTAGCCTTTTGAGGTAATGAGACTTCAAGAAATTGCAGGAAAAGAAAAGGATGTGTCTCATTTCCCTGAACACCACAGTCAGGGTCATTACCATTCATCAGTCTCTTTGTCTTTCTCTTTATCTGCCCGTCTCTTGGTCTTTTCTCTCTGTCGGCAGATTGAGAACGAACCACCATTTAGCTAATGACACAGCATGGATATTTACATGTAATGGAAATGTGGTCTTACACTCTCATCCCATTTTTACAGTCTGCCTTGAATGCAGTCTGGCCAGATTAAATAGAGACAGCACAGGATGAAAGATGTGTTTCCCCCCTCTGCAGTCTAAGTGATGATAACCTTTAAGCCATAAAGCAGTCGTCTCTCGTGCTTTATCTCCTCGTCCTTTTGCCGCCTCTCTCTGTCCCTTTCGCAAAACTCGGCAAACATCCGCAAACTTCTTGTGAGCAAACAAACGCGACCACAGATCCACACGCTCAATTGGAAAAATCAATCATGCGGTTGAACAGAAACCCGCCGGGTTCCACAAGGAATATGCCGCCAGAGCAGAGTGCTTCCTGTTACCATGGAAACACAGGGAGGTGTTTTTGAGCCTGATGAGTGCAAAATGACTCCATCACCTCCCTAAACCACTGCCTCCGCACCCCATCCAGATAGACAAGCAGATGTACCTATTGGTCACACTCAGCATCCGGAGAGTTTCTAAATCTTTGTTTCTGTTGGAGAGGATGAGGATGAACGTCTGCACCTGTGACCTGGACACATGAAACTACTGCTGCCTTGTACCTTCTTTGTAATTGCGTCGCTTCTCCACATGAAGCTACATCTTTTATGATGCGGTTCTCTGAGGTCAAACTAACCTCTGTGCCTCTAAACACTGAACCCTTTCACATGAGACCTGAAGTTATGACGACAGTAAAAACTGTATGATACACAAGACTAATGGTAAAGATCCCTGCTAATGGGTTTCTCTGTGCTCCTGCAGCATGACATAAATGGAAGAGGTCTCACGCTGATTTTCACAAAACTAACCCACAGGTACCTGT
Source organism: Pseudochromis fuscus (assembly GCA_900323345.1). NCBI lineage: Eukaryota > Metazoa > Chordata > Actinopteri > Pseudochromidae > Pseudochromis > Pseudochromis fuscus. Next base: position 21,251 of record OOFC01004373.1, on the reverse strand, counting down.
ATGTAAGGTTAATGCTCAGCAACAGTAACGACAGCTCAAAGCATTTCCCTAAGTGATTTCCAGTATTTGTATTGAGTGCAGGCCATCCAACAAAGGACAGAAAAAGAGATTCACACTTTTTCCACAGTTGATCTTAAAACACTGGTGATGTATATGTAAAGTGTTCGCTGTAATTGTTTTTCAATTCAAGTGAAGGGGCCAGAAAATCCTCATCCTGTGGATAAATTACTTCTAAAGTTCACCTGAAGTTAATATAATGCTTCAACAGACTGGGTTAGACAATCAAGTGGGTGTCTTTTTAGTACCAAATTACCTCTTTGTTATTCTCTCTCAGTAGGAATCACTGCAGGGAAGCACCCAGAGGGAAATGCACAATAAAAAAAATAACTTTGGAAGAGCACCACCTGATATGTCTCACAGATTGCACAAGCTTTTAGCTTCGGTTGAACTTGACAACGCACTTTTGCACATAAACAGCGAATGGGGATGCTCCCCCCATCGCTTACATAGAATTTTTACCTCTGTCAGTTTTATCAGTAAGCATTATGTCAGTATTATGTTTTTGCCTTTGTTTGTTTGCAACATTATGGAAAAACTACTGAACAGATCTAGATTTTTTTCATCACCCAAGGAGCAAGAGATTAAATTTTGGGGAAGATCAGAGGATGGGATCCCATCTAAAAAAAAGTACTGTATTTTCCGCACTATAAGGTGCATCGGATTTTAAGGTGCACCTTCAATGAATGGCCTATTTTAAAACAGTTTTCATATGTAGGGCGCACCACATTATATAGAGTAGAAACTACTGTAGTGTCTGGGGTTGTGTTATCCATCCATCTAGATGAAACTGCACTAAAGGGAATGTCAACAAAACAGTCAGATAAGTCAGTCAGTCAAACTTTATTAATAGAAACCACTGTTCTGACAACTCCGTTCACTCCCAAACAAGCTAGTGCATTCACAATACGGTACCGTACGTACCAGTAGCTCTTACCAGTATTTGCGCCGCCTTCGTTGAAAACAATGTATTTCCAACTCCATTTGTCACAGTTCAAAGCTACATGAACAGCTGTTTTATTTTTTTCTCCGAGGTAACGTCAGTGACGTAGTTTTATCTTTTACCAACAGCAAGGTACAACAGGTAGTGCAACTTTTTATCACGTAGTTAGTGCATCACAAACGTGGAGGGAACTTTTCCCTGATTCAGTAAACACGTAAAAGAAACAGTCTGATACCGCTACGGTAAATCAAATGTTAGTGCAATCACAATATATGCCCCCTGACTACGGTAGCCATAATTAACCAATATTGATCCATATATAAGGCGCATCGGATTATAAGGCGCACTGTCGGTTTTTGAGAAAATGAAAGGCTTTTTGGTGCAGTTTATAGTGCGGAAAATACTGTAGTTTATGGTCTGGTGTTTATGTTGTCTTGTAGCTTCTGCTCATGTTTCAGCCTTTTGTTCTAGTTCATGTTCATGTTTAGTTTTGTTCCTCTCAATAATAGTTTTGCTTTGGGTGTTGGAAACCCTTCGATTTGGATACCTCTGCCCCGATTAAAACCTACTTTAATTTATCTACTCCTGCTTGGTCTCTGCATTTGGGTCCTTGGTTTTCTGACAGGAAATAAAACTACAACACAAGGGAAAAAACTTAACAAAATAAAACAGGAAGTGACATGACAAAGGGAAACAACCACTGAAAACACACAGAACATGAAACTTTAAACTAAAGAGGACATGACACACATGGAAAAACAGACTAAAGAAGTAAAAATCAGAAAACCTAAATACAAGGAAACATGACAAACAGAAATAAAGCCAAAAATACAATGAGTCATGACAACATTGGCTTCATATTCAGAACCCTGGCTGCTTCATCCATTTCTGTATACAGTCTCTGTGTGGAGGTCACAGTGAAGGTCTTGTGGTTGTGTAAGCTGTGCGTTTAGAGGACGCCAACGGACAAAAACCAGGCTAAGAGCTCGGTATCCGGTCATCGCTCTGCCACTCTACACTGAGTCCACCTGCAGCAGGTGGTGCGACCCGGGCTCTCCACACGCGCTCAGCCAGACACAGTGATAGATGACTGTTGGCTCTCGTTGTTGTGATGAGAACGGGCCAGTGTGAATACACACTGTCACAAATGGCATCCCATCAGGGACGTGATGCCCTGCCTCACGCCTAACAGCTGCCCCGTTGGCTCCGTGTTTCTCCAACATTCACCATCCTTAAACGTGTCCAAGTCTATGAGTGGAAGTCGGGATGCAGAGTTGAAGTCTATCCAAAGACACTGTTATGTGTTAAGGCCTGACCCGGTTGATCTTAACCCAGCTTAGCTAAAACATGTGATCGTCTTCCCCTGGCACAAACAGAAACTCTGACTAAATGCAGTCAGCGTCTGAGACTCAAAGCGTCTCGTGCAGGCGCCGGCGCGATGGTGCGTGCTTGTGAGCCTGCATGTGTCGAAGTTTTGGGACTAATGAGGCTTCCCTCCAAGCTTTGCCGATATCAAAACACACCAAGACACAGCAAGACAGATGCATTTGATGGATCTGTTCAGCTGCCTCGCCAACCGTCAAGCACACAGGTACCTTGGCGCTGGCACAGACAATGAATATTCACACCAAGTTTGTTTCTTATTATCACAGTCATGTTTCCACTTTCAACCCCTCCATCTTCTGTCTCTCAAAACAATGTTGCTATTTTTTTTTTTTTCCCACTTCATGTATGATTTTTCTTAAAATATCAGGTTGTTAGAAAGTAGAAGAAGAAGGCGCTGCTTTGTTCGGCAGAAGCGATTAACAACGACAGTTTAATTAAAGTTGGACATTTGGGGCAATGAAAAGAAGAGATTTATCATCTCCATCAATTAGCTGGCAGAGAGAGCTCAGGCATACAACACACTAGGAATGTGGAGTGTTCATTACATTTGCTCTGCAGAAATTCTTCTAGCGCAGCAATCTGGCAAAAACAAATTTCAGTTGGTGTGAGATTTTATGTTGAACTCATTTATATTTTTTTACGCAGCCTGTCAAGTTTGAGCTTTAATCAAGATGCAAAAATTAAATGATGCCAAGCTTGTTTCTGTCATTCAGAGGATTTCGACCAAGGTTATAACTTACCAGGACTTAACAAGAAAAAAAAAAAAACAGCAGGATTTTCTTCAATTTTAACAAACGTGATTACCTCAAACAATTGCTGGAAAATGTGCATCTTTTGGTTCAGATATGCAAATGTTTGATTGGAAACCTGCAAAGCCAACCAAGAGGAATTCATCAAACAACATGACGATATGAAACATGAGGTTAAGTGAATAATAAAATGGCAGCGAGGAAGCTTTGTGTGGGTGGACAGATGGATAAGGAGAGAGGAGTGGAGAGAGGAGAGGTGAGGTTGGAGGAGGAGGAGGAGGACGGCGGCAGAAGGGTGAAGCAGGGTTGAAGAGGAGGGTTGGAGAGCAGTGAAAGGGCTGGAGGTGGGCAGGAGAGCACACTCACTATCGGATTCAATTAACACCACACGCAAGAAACAAAAGGTGCTGCTGCTTGTCTGTAGATTGAGCAACACATCACTTCTCACATTAAAGCTGACATTGCTACCAGTTACATCTGGTATCAGAGCAGGTTTCTGACACTGACTTGATGAATGTGTCTTTTTCCGTTCACGTCTGACTGTACTTAACCTAAACCTTCATTAACCCCTGAGTCACTCTTTCAGTTCAATTCAATTCAACTCAACTTTATTTTTAGAGCACTTTAAAAAGACAGCAAAGTTAGCCCAATGCATATACACTAAGATAAATCTAACTACTGATGAATTTCATTAGTACATTTTAAACCAAATGTTGTCGTCATAATATTGTAAGAGCCGTTAAACCTTTACTGAACCGCAAATGATAAATTTAAAAAAAGCTGAAATGATGTCATTTTGGCAGTGGTAGACAGTAATGGAGTATATTTATTTGAGTACTGTACTTAAGCAAATTTTTTGAGTATCTGTACTTTTTTTGGAAACTTCTGACTACGTTTCAAAGATAAATATTATACTTTATACTCCACTATATTTATGGGGAGCTTGCCGTTACTCATTCCTTTTAGGTTCAGCATAACTTTGTAGTCAGCTGTTTTCTTTTCTGAAATGTAATTGGCCGCATGCTTATCTCCACACAGAAAGGAACCAATCACAGTCACCGCTCACATCTGGGATGGATTTGGAAATACGTCATCCTCACTCTGCGTAGCGAGCGTGACCTATGGCACAACCAACTGATAAAGAGGGAAGACGCTAAACAGCGCGTTGGCTTTCTCGATGGGAAATTTGAGTACACAAAAACCCAAGACGGAACAGTCGAGCGACATAGTTTTATGCACGCTCTGCAGGAAGGAGTTTTCTTTTCACCGAAGCACTTCCTGCCTAAAATACCGCATTAACAGGAAGCATACGTTAGTCAGGGATTCTGCGAGCTAGCATGGCTAAAATTTCGATAGCTGCAGTCCTAGAAAATGTAGTTCGTACTTTTGAGTACTTAAGTATTTTCAAATGCATGTACTTTTGATTACTTTTCAAAAGTAAGTACTTTAGTACTTTAACTTGACTAAAATTTTGACCAAGCAACTTTTACTCATAGTTGAATATGATTCGACCAAGAGTATCAATACTTTGACTCAAGTACTGGAGCTAAGTACTTTTTCCACCACTGCATTTTGGGGTCATTGGAATCAAATAATTATTACAGGAGTATCAGTGTAAGTCCTTGGATATCCCACATCAGTCATATGGCTGAGCACTTAATAGCACTTAAAGAGCACAAACCTCCACCAAGGCATAATCCATGTCGGATTTCTGCGAAATGGTCTCAGATTGTTAACATTATCATCTTGCATGTGAGTAGATTTTCAACAAAATGCTTTTTTTTTTTTAAAGAGTCAAAACATTTCACAAACAAATGTTTTGCTACCACCTACTGGTTCATTCCCTGTTTTAAGAGATAGCGATTTCCTGAGAGATGGTAATAACTTGTTGCTTCTCAATATTCATCCATATCTTATATGTTTTGCCAGTAAATTATATCGCCATAGAAAACTACAACACACCATTTGGGCATTAACGTGGTCTATATTTTTGCTTGGCCATGATAATTGGCTTACCCACTTTCATTCATACTATGCCTTTGATTACAGTAATAGCCAAAGATGCTCAAGCCATAGTAAAATTCAAAGCGGTGATTCCAATCACCTATTGTGTATTAATGATCGGCCAAGTGAAGATATCTGGGGAAATGCATTTAAAAAAGTTAATATGAATTCAGTCTTCATGCTCAAGCCTGGAGGAGAAAATAGTGTTTTTGATTTTTTGTTTTCTCTCTTTACAACTGTAGTAAAAGGTCAAAATGAGGCTGGATTATTGTATGAAAAAAAAATTACCCCGATGCTGCCTAATGCAGGACCTATAGACGACTTCACCACGGCTGTCACTGTGCATCTGCATGGTGGGGTCCACATTACTCTGATAATGGATACAGAAATATAACTTTGGCATGCAACATGGATTTTGATAGTAGTGAAAATGCGATGCCGAAGACTCCCTGCGTCTTAGATTTTCATATCGCCTAAGGCCAGGCTCAGCGACTCATCCAGCCTGACGGAGCTCGTGAAAAGAAAAGAGAGGAGGAGAGTATGTTTGGAGTTTCTCTTGCTTGATTTGATTAGGGTGTTCTCCATGGCTAAATTTATCCCCACTGTTTTGGACAGCTCTCAGGGAAAACTCTGTTGATTGCACTGATGATGTATTTTTATTCATAAACTTCTGCCCCCCAGCATCCATTATTACTGTGTCGAACAGGACGAGGAGGAGAGCAGTGGTCACTCTATAAAACCAGCAGTAATTTGATATGATTCCCTCACCGCTTGTGGGGATATTTATTTATCGCTTTCTTAACTTTTTCATGGGGAATAAAACATTAAATATTTGCAATCCTCAAGCCGACGGAATACGCTGATGTTTACCATCCACGCTTTAGAAGTCTATTTGAAGAGTTTCATCCTAGATGTTTAATATTCAGCATGTAAAAGAGATAGGGTACTAAGTAATGTATATTGTTGAGTAAATGATTGTCAACTTAATGGAAAATGTTGACACTTCATTTGTAAATGTATTGTTGTTATGCTGCGTTTGCATTCATTACATTACATTGTTTTATATTTCTCGTTGTAGAGCTTCACCCTAAACTATATCAGTATCAAAGTCTTCAGTATGGGGTTTTATCTACCTCAGACATTTCTGAATAGCTGTTCTGAATGACAACCAATCCTCTTCCCTCTTGTATTGCATTAAACATTAGCATTTTTAGCCAGTGTTGACCATTACTTTAACCCTCTGCTGCATGAATTATGAAAGCCTGGGTCAAGATTTTTTTCAGGAAGTTACAAACATGTCAACTTCAGTGGACTTCACAAGGGTAATTGAAATATTATAGTTATTTGAAATGAAGTTTTCAATACTAAAAGATGAATATTCTTACTGAGATGTTCATGCATTCATTTGTTTTTTTACCTCTGGGGTTCTTGAGGATTGACAGGATATTCCAGAAGTGTGACTTCCTGTCAGCCTTCTCTGATTCAGAGGAAGTTTACTAGAGGTTACAACAACTAATCACTGAATAGAAATCAACAGAGGGGGCAGCAGAGAGCAGTCTAACCCCTGATATGTGATTTCACCATAGAAAATAAGGGCTGCAGCTAACGATTATTTTAGTAATCGAATAGTCTATAGATTACTCCATCGATTTAATTGGATAAGAAATGCTTGTTAAGGTGTAATAATAAATAGCACTGTCAAATGAAAAATTTGCATGAGGGTGGTTTGTCGCAAGCTGGTCTACGGGTTAGTTAAGTGCTAGCAGACTCTCTGACTATCGTATGCTTCTCGTTAATGTGGTAATTTTTTTTTTCCCTGCTCGTATTTGATTTTACCATTAACAAAAACAATAATATGACGCATCGACTTTTGACTTTCCGCGTCAATGAATTTTTATAATCGACGTAATGTCAAATAATCATTGCAGCCCTAATAAAAACCACTGCATTTAGCAGCAAGTGGGTTTTAAACAGGTGTTCACTGTAGTGACCACTATGCATGAGAGGGTTAAATGTGTAATGGTGTTTTCTCAACTGGGTGACCTGTACTCAGCCTCATACCCATTATTTTAGTGTGTCTATGTGGGTGTGTGTGACTCTAGGGAGGTGGAGGGGCGGTGAGTATGTGTGACCATGATCTGTGGGGGTTGGGTGGTACAACGGATTGTTTTTAATATATAAAGCACTTCGTGTTACATTTTCTTTGTATAAAAAGCGCTTTATGAATAAAGTTTGATTTCAAGTCAAACCTTTGTGACAGCAGGTCGTATCATTTGCTGCTAATTGTGTCCGTAAATTCATTACTGGGCAAAATCAGTTGACTTTTGTTGGGTTTATGTACTGACGGTTTGTAAAAGTAAAACGTGTTTCTTAAAGTAAAAGGCAATATTTTGTAACACCAGTGTACATCTATGAGAGGAACTCTGTATACCTGGCAGTTCTCACAGAATAACAGGTCTTCCCTTTAGCCGATAGCAGTGAGTCTGAGTCTTTGCGTTAAGCAGCCCGGGCAAGCTCAGTCGGTGGAGCATGAGACTCTTAATCTCAGGGATGTGGGCTTGAGCCCCTAGCTGGGCGCAGGAGTCTTAGAGGTGGTTGCGGCTCAGGTGGTTGAGTAATTGTAGGGTTTGATTCTCGGCTCCTGCTGTCTACATAGCAAAGGGTCCTCGGGCAGGATACTGAACTCTGATTTGCCTGATGGCACCATGCAAGTGGCAGTGACTAACAAAATAATTATTGTCTGTTATTATTAATAACAATAATCCACATTGCATCATCAACTAGATTCCAATAAGGACACATGAAATGAAATGATGAGCAGTATTTATTGATGACTCCAGTGGTGCAGTGGACAGGGTAGTGTCCCAGATGTTAGAAGTAGGAACTCCCCCTGGAGTCTGGATACTGGTGGTGGTGGTGGAGCAGATGGGTGATGAGGTGGAGATAGGGAGCAGGAGGGTTGAACAAAGTCGGTTTAAAATGCAGAATGGCCAATCAGCATCTCTGGGCAGAGGTGGTGATTGGTTCAGAGGAGGCGTGGCCAAAAATGAGACCATTGCACCAGAAATGGGATGTGGAAATCATGAATGGGAAGAGTTTGAAAGCTTCATTATACAACTTGAAATTTCAAAGGCTGTACCTTTTATTTAATTGTATTTAGATACATTTTAGTCAACATTAAGGTAGGACCAATGATTTGCAGCAGGGTACAAAAAATTAAGATCTGGACATCCCGACTGAGGGTGTGACCCTGCGTGACCCCGTGCTTGTATGACACTTTTTTTTATTAGCTGCTGAAACCTGAAATGTGGCTGTTTTACTGAGCTAACATTGCCTAAAGTGAGCTTAGCTTCTTAAGCTTTGTTTGGCCCAGCAGCAGCAGTGACAGTGAAAGCACTGCATCTTGCAAAGTGAAGTTCAGCCCTGTTGTCTGAACTGTCAGCTGTTTTTTTTCAGTGGAGTTTGCACCACAGGTCTGCACATGTTAGAGCTCAGTATCTTATCCACACAAACTCCGTGGGTCTCACTGCTTCTGACACAGCTTCATCTCACTGTATTTTCTGACATCAGAAAATTTCACATCACTATACATTGCAGCCATGATTAGTTTAGACTGGTCATCTCTCACCACTTTGCAATGATCGTTTTCTGCAGCGCCTCAATTGGAAATCGAAAGGAGGCTCTGTCGAGACCGATTTAATTAGATGGTAGGACTGGAAGAAAATTAGTACTATCCGCACAGTAAACGAAGTAAAAAATGCTGATGCTTTGTGTTTGTCTAAAGTCCCAGTTCTACCCTTACTCTGTTCTTTTAAAGCAGACTTTTGGAGTCTCTGAAGTTGAGACGCTAATGGTGTTTTGTTAGCCAACTGTGCACGAGTTAATAACATTTCATCAACATTGATCATTAGTCTTTGCAGAGCCTATACTGTTGACTACAGAGAAAAAAAAAAAAAAAGATTGGATATTACTGCAAAATACCACAGGTGGTCCGACTCTGCAGGACTCTAGTCTTGGGCACTGCCAAAAACTCGCCAGTAAACACATTATATCCGTCCTGTGTTATAAAGGCCAAAAGCTGAAGCTGCTGCAATCGTCTAATTTTGTTATTTTTTTATTTTTTTATTTATTTTTTTTAAGGGATTTGTGTGTTTGCATGCATGATTGAGCATGTGATGAATTACACGCACCAGAGTGGAAAAACTGTAAAGCTTCCGGAGAGAGCACAGTAGGTGGTCGGACATAAAAACTGCTTTTTATTAAAGTCGGATGCTATTTGTTTCTCCCAGACTAACACAGGGTGCTTCTGGTGTTTGTGCCCATGTGTGTGTTCATGTGTGTGTGAGTTTATATGTGTGCAGTCTTGCTTCCCTGTTTTTTTGCAAACCTCCTCATTGCCCTCCGTGTCAGCCCATTCGGCTCATTAGGGCTAAGGGCACATCTTGACTCCGACATCGTCATGGCAACACTGGAATTAAACTACTCAGGGCATCTCTGGCTATTTCAGCGCCTTCGCCTCCCAGGCACTTAGAAAATCATGTGGATCTGTGTGTGTGTGTGTGTGTGTGGTTGTAACCATGAGTGTCAATCCGTGCACTTGTGTGTCTCCGTGTTTTTTTTTTTTTTATCTCTGTGCAATGCTGTGCATACACAGAATATATATATACGTAGCTGTGGGAAGAGGCTTTTCTATAGGTGATGATCCAAATTGCTATGACCTGTGCATGGCCCCGGAGCCGCTCCTCTTCGCCTTGAAACCCTAATAAAAGTTGTCTGTCTGCGGTGGTAGCCAAAGCCACTTATCACATGATGGGATGAGAGCAGAGCGGAGCGGCAATTTGTATGCACAGAAACACTCGAGCTGTCACGGGGTGGGCTAACCCAGGAGATTAAGAACCTGTAGAGGCTTTAGTGTCAGGAAGAGATCATGTTTTGGTCCTAGTGATCAGCACTAGCTGCCACATGACAGTGTGATAAACAGGCGGACTCAGACGGCACATCGGGGTTGATTTAAATACCCCCTCGCACTCACCTCACTATTAACAGGGCCGCAGCTACTTTGAAGGATGCACTCTCAATGCCTCATGAAATATCTTGGTTAGGAAAGGCAGAGCAAGGGAAAGGGTGATATACTGCAATATATGAAGAAAGCAGACCTGGTTTACTGTTTGGAGTTGTGACCAAGTAATGGAAACAAAAAGCTTAGACTGCTAAAGAAATGCTGAGTACACCTGTAATCCTCTGCTGTGAAATGTATGTCGGGAGCGTTTTTTAATGGGTGTGCTGCAAATTAATGTCTTTTCACGATACTGTGTTTACTATGGGCATGCATCTCTTCGCTGGAAGATGATCCGATGCAGACACAGGGGCTTCAAGACGAAACAATACGCTTTTTGATATGGAGCAATTTGATGCGATTCGTTGCAATCTGATACGATACAGTCTGATGCACTTCTTTGCTATTGCGGAAAGTAGTCCTTCCTTATTTCATTACAAACAAGAGAAGACACTTCTCGAAAAGTGCCAATAGTTAGGATTTAGACATGTTTTTCTCTCTCAAGCAACATTATACTAAAGTAATGCAATAGTCCAATGTCAACAGGAGAATGTCATTATGCTTCAGTGAACTGAAAGTTTCAAATCAGGACATTGTTAACATTTAACCCTTTAATTCTGAGCGTAGCGCAACGTCTGCACATGCAAAAAAAAACCCTGCAATTGCACATGAATGTTAGATTTTACATGTTAAATTTGAATTTTAAAGCTTAAAAAGTCCAGGTTACAATGTATATCAGTTAGTCTTTACATCCTTAGTGTTTACTGGTTTATTCAGTGGAAGTGACTGAAGACCTTTTTTTCCATTGTCATGTCTGTCAGTCACATCCTATTTTGAACTCTGGATACAAGCACAAGTAATACACAGACACTGAGAGGTGTAAAGATTATTGTCCATGTTATTGATCAGTAACAGGAGACTTTAACTTGTTGTTGTTGTTGAGTTTGCACTGTTTCAAAGTTACAGGAAATACACTTAAATACATAATACAGTATAACATTTTCAAGGAGTTGTCCATCAGCTCAACTGAGATTTAACATTTAAAACATCATTGTGGTTCGGGTTGCCAACTCCCTGAAAAATAAATAAGGGACATTGCTTTGGCACGACTGGCCTCCCGGCATGGTGAAATAATTTTGTGTGTGTGTGAAGCAATTTTTAAATACGGGACAAAGTGCTTCCCTTTTCAGGCCAATACAGGATGTGTAACTTTATTTTTAAATACGGGACGATTCAGTTTTTCAAGGGATGGTTGGCAACCCTAATTGTGGTATTTTTATTTTTATTATATAATTACATCATACTGTTTTGGAAATGATTTGGCGGCCCACTTGCAATACCTTCACGGCCCACCAGGGGGCCATAGGCGACAGATTGGGAATCACCGACATAATACATTGTTTTGAGGGACCAGAAAGATTCACTCAATCAATCTGTGTCAAATCATATCTACAAATACTGCACAGCTTCATGTAGGTTTCATGTAAATACAGCTAATTATATACAACCACAACAGGTACAAATACTGTGCGTTTCTAACATGTTCAAAGAGTTTTTTTTAGTTTTTTGTTTCCTCCAATTATCCAACCTTTCCTTGTACTGCTCAGAGCTCATGTCTCCATTGGAAACAAGCCAAACCACTGATCACAAAGAAACACACAACTGTTTCAGGATAGACCTACAATATCCTCATGAAACTGAGTTGGGTAGCAAGTTTGAAGAAATGCTAAAACCATCAGATTAGCTCATCAACTTTAACATCTCGAGTAGATTTTGGTATGTGTGAGGTGTAGTTTACCTCTTTGATTTGTCTGTTTGTAGGTATGCTAGCTCTGCTGTAAATGTCAGTATTGTCACTGTGGACGTCTTTATTGTGGTTGGCTTTAATTGCACATTTGCAAGTATCACTTACTTCCTCTCAGCCTCTTGCAGGGAGGGGTGATATTGGTTTTAATGACATGTGCCTTTATTTTTAACAGCTTGAGGGCACTGTGTACAATAACTCTAATCTGGATTTTGGACAGAACAAAAAACATCAGCATGAGAATGGATTTTTTTCCTTCAAATGCAAGGCTCTGTGCTTACAGTGGGGGATATGCTTTGTGTTGGCCCTTTGGGATCCTTTTAAGTAAGCCTCATTCATGTAGCATAATTCCTTATAGGGTCTGCTTTGTTGTCACAAATAGGATTGCACGTCCACTAGACAAGCACTAATCCAGGGCAACCGCATGTAGCTTCTTAGTCACATCAAGATTTACAGTGTATCGTCAGCTTCTCCTATTAACTTGGCCTGAGTCATCCTCTCTCCAGGTCGGTTAGTTAGGAGAGAATAAAGGAAGGAGTGAGTCACCCGGTGAATTAGGACTTCAAGGCTGCTACAATAGCAATAATTGGCTGCACTGCAACCATTTCATCAGCGAGCTGCGTGCACACAGATGATCTTCTGCTAACCGCCTTGCTAGGAAACCTTTTAGCGCCTGATGCTAACAACCACACACACTTTAAAAAATGTGTCAGGATTTAACATGACAACAAAGAAAAGACAGAGGGGTATCAGCGAGGTGATGAATAAAGAAAAATGGAGGCGCCTTCTCAGTTGGGGGAACATAATGGATCTGAACTTAATCAGCAATCAACATTAATGTTGATGTTGTTCTGTTTATTCAAATTAATCATCAAGGACAGGGCACCCCCATCCCCATGCCAGAAGAGCGGCGAATTTGTCTCTGCAGCGCCTTGCCAAGGAAATTGATGATTAATTACTCCGTTTATCAAGTCGCCCCCATTAACAAGCACGCTGACGGCCCTGTCTCCATCCCAGAAGATGTTTTCTTTGGCTTCAGTGGATGGTAATTTGGATCCTGATTTTTGGTCTTCTTCCCTGTTTGTCGTCTAAGTAGAAAGTGAAACTGCAGCAGGCTTCAGTAGTAATGACTAGGTGTGAGGCTGAACCCTAATGCATTTCACTTAACATCTCGCTGGTTAGATAAGTGGATGAGTAGCAGTGGAAGGAGCAGTTAGACCAAAGCGCAGGAGGAAGAGTGTGCATAAATCCCCGGGTATCTTCTTTGGCAGCTCAGGGTAAACACAGATTAATGTTGTTCGACCGATACATCAGAGGGGATGTGTGCTTAGATAAACAAGATGTACTCAGGATATTGAAGCTCTGTACAGATAAATTCTTGTCAAAGTTTCTTTCCTGTAATTTGGCATCAGCGCTGTCTTTCTCTGATGGATAATAATAGCAAAGAAAAACTCCACAAATCCAAAAAAAAAAATACCCTCAGCGAAACAAAGTATTTGTCTCTGGAGTGCCAATAAATTTTTAAAGTTAAAAGCTCAGTCAAACCGATAAGAGAAAGTGGTTCTTCAAACTACCATTGTCTTAACTGAACAAAGGTAAAGTAATTTGGCTTAGTTCAGCAAAGATGGGTCTAACTTGTCAGGCTATAGATTGAAACTAAATGAAAAACATTGGGGATTCATTAACCACCAACCTTCCTCGAGAGATGGATGGCTGGTGGGGAAAAAAAAAAAGAGCTATAGAAAGTAAAAGAAGCAATCAGATGAAAAGGTGAAGAAAAGCTTGTGGCGGAGGAAAAATAGCCAGATATCGGAGAACACATTTCTTGTGTAGGCCATTCGTCATATGCAGCTGGAATAGGGCAGAGGTGTGGAGGAGAGCGAGGTGGAGGCTGGGGAGTGATGAACAGTTGGCCTATCCCATCAAGGATGCCTTCTAACCTGTGCTACAAAAAGGAGCATCCATCACACAGTTAGGCGGCGGCGCTTTACACAAATGCACAGGCGTAGAAACTGCAGCGCTCACATGCTGCGCGCACACTCGCAAAGGTCACAGTGATCACAGCCAGAGGCGACCGCGCATCACCCGGCTGACTCTATTACACTACCCAGAAAATTTTTCCACTGCACCAATTTCTGAAGCTCGGGGAGCGTGTTGCTTTTCATTAGCATCCCCATCAGTCAGTGTGTTTTGTGAGAGTATGTGTTTTTGGAGCTGCTAATTTTCACATTTGATTGCATAAGCTCACATTTATTCAATGCTCGAATGACACGGTAGACGATTAGATATTTTTGAGTCATCATCACAATGTGGCAGCAGTAATGGCATGAGCTAGCCTGTCAAGTGTCCCGCCTCCGATCAGTGACATTGTTGAAAACTAGCTGGTGCTTTAATCTCATTGAGGTACAGGCTACATGCTGGTTGTTAAATATAGCAGATGTACACGTTTTAGCCCTTCTGGTTCTCTCCATTCCTACAAAGAAAGGTTCCCTTTGTCAGGACGGTTTAGAGCATTTGATGTCACCTGGAGTCCATCTTTGTTGAATACAAAGAGACATTTATATGACTGGATTACATCTGTCAGGGGACTTTATGTTATCACCTGTGGTAGATTGTCTCTTAGCAACACTGGGTTGTTACCCAAGGAACAAATGGTATAACTAGAAAAGCACTCGGAGAGCGCAGACCTCCACCAAGCACATATTGTGACTTCCACCAAAGATATTACTACTATTAGTCTTGCTTTTATTTATATCAATATTAGCTCCACAGCGTGGAAGTGTTTAAAGATGCATGTTTCTAGCTGCATTTGTTTTTTTTTTTGACACAAGTTTCAAAGATCAATTTTTTCATATTCTGGATCATAATATCCGAAATTATTCCTTTATCCGGATCAATCTTTGATATATTGTAGACCATGTTAGAAACTTGTCCTGTATTTTTTTTCAAAGTGTCTTGACCATTTTTGGTGGAGTCATATGCATAAATGTCGCATATGGCTCTATCTCCCAATGTTAAAGAATCCTTCAAAAAATTTCTGGATCCAGACAGTGACAGTCCCCATCTGGACAATCCCTGAAA
>OOFC01004368.1:14690-34081 GCA_900323345.1 Pseudochromis fuscus | reverse complement strand
AGTTTATTTGAACAGTTTCATGTGGTCCACTCTGACCGGGTCTGATGTGACGACGCTAAATGTATCGGCGGCGCGGAGCTTGCTAGCTTGTAAAAAGCTAACGAGCTTCGTGCCGCCGATACATGAGCCACACCGGTGTTTAAGCAGCAGGGTTCAAAGCGTCGGAAAAAAGTAGCGGCTTATAGTCCGGAAAATACGGTATTTGATTTGTTTAAAGTCTTGCATTGACACATACCATAACAGCAACAGCAGTAATTAATTACTTAATATTATAAGTGTCCCCTATTGGAAACAGGAGCAGTCAGGATCTGACATTATTCTGAGTCTGCACATTTCTATCCTTCAAACAAGTGAGTTTTGTTACACACAAAGTCACAGTTTATTATTTGTTACACAGCAGTCGTCCTCAAGTTGGGTCCTGAGCTCCGTCCGAGTTGTCACTTTTCATTTTTGTTAGTGGAAGAAGAAAGTAGAAGTTTGATCCACTCACGAAAGTAGTTTTTTTTTTTTTTAACCGTGTATCTTTTTTAATATCACATTATTTATTTGCAGTATTGTTTTGGATGTGTGCGCTTAACTACATGTAGGACACTACCACAACAGTTTTTTCAAGTAGTGGATTAACCTTCTGAGACCTGAGCTTTTGTTTGCCATGAATTTTTAATTTCTCCTAGCTATTTATGATTATTAGGTCCTGATGAGTACAAAAAACTAAGCATTACCTTTGAACAGAAAGGAGTAGTAATAATATATTAATTGATGTATTGTGCTTTTGCTACCACTAGAAGGAAGAGTAGAGTGTCCACAAACAAAGACTACAGGATGAGAAAAGTAGAAGCATAAACTGTGGAAAACATAAAATGTAATGTCCTCATGTGGATGCAGGGTGTTAGGAGGAAAACTAATGTTATTGTGATGTTATTAAAATCCATAATTGTATCCAAAAGTTGCTGTAGTTAGACAAATTATCATTACACCTGATTGATGATCAGACTATCAGCGGGTTTTACTAACACTCCAGTGTGCCATAGTTATTAAATTACCTGTTTAGGTCCTCAGCTGAAAAGACTTTATTAACTACCCAAGGAGCAGTCTAATGGTTTTGGCATTGTGTTGCTTTAACACTGTCAGACTCACAATGGACAAAAAGATCACATTCAATGCTACAGAATTATAAACACAGTATATTATTTTTATGTCATGCCTTCTAATTTCTTTGCAGGACTTTTTTTTAAGATTTGTGTCTTATGCTAGTAGAGGCTAACGTGGCCTTCAGACACCACCCTCAAGAAGAGATGAGCTGCAGAGGTCTGCTAAGCTCACTGCAGACCTCTCACTTTACATTAACAAAACTAGACAAATCCTCCATTTCTCTTATAGTCGGCACAAGACCAACAGATGTGGTGACACATTGTATTTTACCCACTATCAAAATATTGTTAATCATTGACAACCACATGATGTTGGGCGTTCTGAGTATGTTTTAAATGTAAAAAATGGGAATTTGTGAAACTGCTATCATGTGATTTTGGTGGCTATTATCATAGTAATTGGTGACTTGTCAGTGTTTTAGGTGTGAAACCACACGTGGATGCATAGCATATCCGCACACGCAGAGACACACCTACATCTCTCACAGCTGTTAAATGTAACACGCGCACACACACACACACACACACACACACACACCCACACACATTGAACTTTATGTGGCCGTGTGCTCTACAATATATCAAGAGAAGAAATTGTCCACTCATGTTACGTGCAGTATCACAGCTGTTTTGGTGACATCCTTTACGTGCTGGTGTAATATTCAATTTCAAGTACTTCAAAACAGTCTCCAAATGACTCCACCATCATTTTAATTTATTTGACTGGCTTCTCACGCTTTATTGCAGTAAAGTCCCTGGACAAGAGGGGGCATGATGGAGAGGACATTGCTAAGACACAAGAACCTTTAGAGGGCACTGTCTGTCTATTTACTTCATCGCTGTCACGGCATAGCATCACTTCATCCTTATCAGTGAGAATACCTGGAAAGCAGCTCCCTCCTGTCCTCTCTGTCTTTACCTCACTGCTTGGCTCCTTCTCTGTTGTCTTTTTATCTCCTCCTAAGCCTGCCTCTCTGCTCATCCCCCCACCTCCTCTTTCCCTCTCTGCCTCTCTCTTGGTTCCCTTCCTACCTTTATTTTATTTTTCATCCTTACCTTCCTCCTCTTCTTCTCTCTTCCCATGCCTGCCACTCCTCTAGTCCCTTATATTGCTGCCAACTCTTGCCCTCTTGCCTTCCCCCCTCCTTCTCTTCATCTCCTCTCTCAAAATCACCCCCTCCTCCTCCTATCTCACCTTCCCACAGCAACAGCAGATGAGATTTCCCTTTACAGAGCCTCACTTCCCTGCATCTCTTCCTCCCTCCCTCTCTGGCTCTCTCACTCCCTGCATTCATCACTCTTGCCCCTCAGGGCTTTGTTCTGCCTTAATCAGGAGCTTAAGTGTTGCATTCTCACCCAGACAATGCTTGCCATTCAGTCTGGGTCTGTGTAAATAGGTGTGCCCTGTTAGTGTGCCAGTGGGCATGCCATGCCAGCCTCACTGCGGTGGTGGTGATCAGTCATAGCCCCCAGCTACAGGAGGCACCGCTCCGCATGCACACATTCACAAACATACACATAAACTCGCAACAGCAGGAGGTGGAAGAGCAGAAACTTACTGAAGACTGCCTTTGAAGTGGTGCCATACAAAGGCATGGATGGCCAAAGCAACACACACACACACAACACACTCGGCCAAATGGAGAGCAGGGAGAGAGATTCTTTTCATAATCAGCCATTTGCCCCCTCTGCTTCTGACTCGCGGTCTTGACTTATTTGTACTTCTTTGTCAGAGAGGGCCCTGTGTTGGGTTTGGTGGTAAAATAGCAGAATAATGACTAGAGGGTTATGTGTGTAGTTGCTGCAGGAGACCAGCAGTCTGTTTCTTGGCCACCTGGCATCCTCTTTCTAGGAGGCACTGTAGGCCTCTACCCAGCTGGATGATGCCTGCTCTCAAACTGGTGTGTCACATCCAGAGAGCCAGCTTCCCTCCAACACCCGACCATCTGTCTACATCCTCGATGGCACTCTACCTGCAGTTAGAGAGAGAGACGGAGGGAGAGGTTGATCAACATACTGTATGTCAAAAAGAGAGATGCCTGCATGAATACACAAAGATTGTCGTGAAATCAAATTTATTGTGTGTGTAAGCTAAACCGAAGCTCAGTGGCGCATAACCACCTAACCTTTAATTGTGAATCCACCTCAACTTACAAAGAGGGGAGAAATATGATGAAAGACAAAAGAGGTGGACAGAGACATAAAGCTACAGTAGGCAGATTCAAGTGACAAACAGAGAAAGGAGAAAAAAAAGTGAGCCCACACTCGCCCATGCTATCTATCCTCCTCAGATGGCCATTTGGGCTTGTTAATCTATCGCCTGGTAACAGAGACAGCCTATCAACAACAGCCACGCCCCTCTGCACATGCTCATAGAGAGGGGCTCATTTGGATCTTTGAAGGGAAAACGCGCACGCCACACCAAAATACACACACTCATGCGCGCACGCACACATACAAAAACTACCCACAAATCCTGGCCTGTCATTGCTCTCCATTGTTTGGCTGCGGTTGCTTTCTCCTGGTGTGACTGCCAGCAGATGGCTACCACTGAGCTGTCAGAGTCGGCCTGGGGCCCACACACAGGCACACACACATACACAGAGGAACACTGACTCACACACACACACACACACACACACACACAGAGGAACACTTACTCATACAAAGAGGGTCTTATTGCACACAGAACATATGTACAGTGCCGACTGAATGGTGCTAGTATTGGCTCTATACCGTTACCCGAGGTCTCCCTATACTGCAGTTTGTTCTGTACCTACTCTGTTGTGTCCTTTATCCTGCCTCCAGTTTTCACACACACACACACACACACACACACACACACACACACACACACACACACACACACATGCTGTTGATAGACTGTGGCGCCGCTCAGCTACAGGTGCCCCTCATGACCCGCTCTCTGTAATGACTGTGTAATCTCATAAAAGGGCCGCCTTACTACATTAGCATGTGCAAAGGCCATTGTGTTTGTGTGTGCCTGTGCATAAGTAACTGTTTTGAATCTTGCTTCTGCTGCCATCCTTTGCATTTTTGTGTGTGTTTGTGAATTTGTGTGTGTAGGTGTGTGTGTGTGTGTGTTTCACAGTGGCTTGATGTGTGTGAAAGCAGGTGTCAGGCCTAATGGAGTGTGTCAGCACAGTGTAAAAGCAGCTGCCAGCAGCCCGGGGTCACTGAGGGTCATCCAGAAGTGAGAGGTCAGGGTCGGGGTGAGGAGTCGGCTCTGGCTACATGACATTCCTCTGCTCGCTAATCATAGCTCTGATGAATGGCTGCAAAGTGGCAGCTGCTAGACAGGAGGCAGCGTGTGTGGCAGTGTCAAGAGGAAGACACAGGGAGGAGCATGGGGAGGCGAGAGAGAGGAGGAGAGGAGAGGAGAGGGGAGGGGAGGGGGGGATGGAAAGAGGAGGAAAGAAGATCTATACATTGCAACTAATCTCACACACACACACACACACACACACATGCACACAAGCAGGCAGAGCGAGTATTGACTGCACAGGGCTGTGATCCTGAAGGAGCTGTACATCAGAGAAGACAAGCACAACAACACAGGCTTTTGTCAATGTCTGAAACTCCACACATGCTCGAAACCTTTACGCTCACCCAGCGGCGCACATGCATGCATTGTCACTCTCTCCCTTTTCCTCTCTCTCTCATACACACAGTTTGTTGTGTCTGCAGAAAGCTGGAACTAATGACAGGCTTTGTGTTGTGTGTGCTCACTCAGCTGCCCCCTGGACACACTTTACCCACCCAGCAGAAAACAGCCCTTTGTGCTCCTCTCTCTCTCCTTCTATCTACGTATCTCTCTCTGTCTTGTTCTCGCTGTCTCCCTACTTTCTTCTCCCTCTGGAGAATAGAGTTGTTTTGCTGTGCTCTGCTGTATATATTACCTACTGTATATATTTTCCTGGGGCCTGACAACGGATATATGAGTGCAGCGGTGGTTTCGGCTGACACCAGCCATTCACATTTGCCAGTAAATGGAACAATAAAGTCTGTACATAAAACTTGACATTTAGATACAAACACGCTCAATATTGAACTTATAATATGATGTGCTAAATCATGGTAGGTAAAACCGAATTGTAATTCATGATTTATTTTTTTATTTCATCTACTGTATACTTCAGGAAACAAAAGTGAAAAAAATATGCTGATGATTGAGATTTGAGATTAAGATTTGACGTGATCGTTACACTTTGATTTGTCCACAGTTACAGAATATATCATATGACTTGGTGAGTCAGGTGGCAAGATTTGTTACTCTCTACAAGGTCCCTGTGTGGAGTGTGCATGTGCTTACTGACTGTACTTGACAGGTGTGCATCTGTGCATGAATCTGTAACATTTTGCCGTGATGGATAGAGGACCAGTGGTCTATAAAATTCCTACTTCCGATCATGACTGTTAGATAAGCTTTATATGTATGGCCTAAGAGTTAGTGTCATTAGGGCAAGTCCACCCACATGCATACCTCCTTTCACTGTGCTGCTGCTTCCCTTCCTGCCTTTTATTTGTTAAGGCACAATGAGCAGCCTCTCTGTCTCCATCAGTCTGTTTGTTGTACACTTATCCCTCTGCCTGATTTGTATCCCTGCAGCTTTCTTTTGCCTCATATCAAAATGCCATCGAAGAGAGCTTTGCGCAGCAGAGATTTCTGTTCATAATGTCACCGCGCTGCCCAGAGGAGTGTTTTATATTGACCCTGTGCTTGTCTCCATACTGGATTTTACATTTGTGTACATGTATGCAGGTATGCATACTTCAGACAAGCATGTAACAGATCAGAAACGTAGTTAATGTTTCATGACTGAAATGCATTTGTGGATTCAATCATATTTCATGCTGTTTCTGCTAATAAAAAATAATAAAATTATAAATAAAATTTTTTAAAATTATAATCATGAATTGAGCCATTCTGCTCCATGTGGCCATCTTCAGTCAAAATAACTGGATTCTGGACTTCTTAAATCCTTGGTGAATGAAGATGCAAGAAGTGTGTGCGTGTGTGTGTGTGTGTGCATGTGCGGTTGCATGTAGTTAAATGCTACACTGAAAAGCAGACGGTCAAACGGTCAGCTTGTTTTCGCTCTGACAGCTGAACCAAGCAGGAAGAAGCCAATCGATAGCACTTACTCTCTTCCTGTTAGAGTTCCCAACAGACTTGCAAGAAAGATGCAGCCATGCATTTCTGTCCCGCTGTGTGTGTGTGTGTGTGTGTACGTGCGCGTGCTACCCATATTCATGCTTTTTTTTTTCCTACAGCATTGTGCCTGTCGTTGAACAAAATTGAGTGCATTTATGTATTTGGAGCATTAGCTCAAGGACACACTGTAGTGCCATGATGTAGCATTTCTCTTGATTTACTGACATCCATCTAGCTTCTTCTCATCTCACAGTTTGAGGCCTAACTGCAAGTTTAACCTATCTAAGCCTCAAGTCAAATAACTCTATAATAGTAGCCTGATAACCTTGAATTTGAATTCTGTAGATAAACTACAGTGGATAAACTGAGTGGAGCAAAAGACACTACACTTATTAATCTAGATACAATCACTGATACTGTAGCTGTCGTACATGTGAAAGCCTCCCTGAGCGTGGTCTGTGTGCTGTGACCTGCCTTGAAGAGGGGAAGATAACATACCCCGCAGAGGGTCAATAAAGTATCACATAGTTATTGAGTCACTTGTGCCTCCACATCCTCTTCCTCAGGACAAACAGACCCAGGAAGTGACAAAATGTTCACTGTCGCACTTCAAATGCCATATTTCCCTTCCTCTGAGCTCTGCTCTCCATCAGGATGCACATGCTTTACAATTACGACATCACTGACATTTGAAGGGCAGCATGATAGTGAAGGCTGAGGTCACACAAGTATCCACTTTGGCTGATCCACTGACCTCCAGTATCCTGCACTGCTGGGGACTTTGCTCTTGTTTGTGTGTGAACCATACAGACAGGGTTAGGCTGAAAACGTCCTGCTGATTCAGTCTGAAGCTTATTAGCAATTATAATGTTTGCTGACGTATTTTTCTGGACGAGACTGAAGCAAATTCTGCTTTGCTCCAAGGTCATGTCCAGCATCAGCTCTAGTGTTGTGGAAAAAGGATCTTTTATGTGGTTATCCAAGACATATGGTCAGCACTGTTGTAACTCATGTGCTTCATTTTAGTGCGTAGGCTGACCGAGCAATATGCCACAAATGAATTTTGATGAATTTTGAATTTTTGATATTTTACATTTTGCTGTGAGGGTTAGACAATCGAATGAGCAAACCGCATTCTCTTTTTTAAAACCCAGTAAAAGTCCTTTTATTTAAAGTCCACTTGTCCACACACAGCCAACAGACAGCCACAGTGATAGTTGGTGCATCACTTTGTGTTAATATAAATGTAGTTATTGTCTGCAGTCATATTGTGTCTGTCCAGCTGCCCTCAGATCAGCCTCCGTCTGAGGCGTGCTGCTGTCGGGCTTCCTGTCCTTCTGCCCTTGACTGACCCAAGCCTGACCTGTGTTTGGGCCCTGGGCCTCCTCATGGCTACTGTATGGCCTTCTGCGTGTATTGTGTGTGTGTGTGCGTGTGCATGTGTGGCTAAGGCAGGGTGGTAGGGTGTAATTTGAGCCCCTGGCTAGGACAGGACTGCTGCACAGTCCATCCAGGCAGAAAAAGCAAGACATGGGAGCCTCAGGGTGGGCAGAGAGAGGAGGAAGAGGAGGAGGAGGAGGAGGAAGAGAGAGAGAGGGTGGGACAGCTGAAAGAATAAGAAGTGGGAAGGTCTGGAGAGAGAGACAGAGAGGGAGAGAGTAATGGACAAAGAGTTGCAAGGCTCTTTTTAACTCAGTCTCCATGGAAGAGAGATGTCAGTCTGTGTCAGTTCGCTCCACTAACCAGCCTGTAGCAGGAGAAACAGATCTCTCCCTCTCTCTCTCTCTCCCTCTCACACTTTCTTGCTTTCTCTCCCTCCCACACTATCTCTATCTACTCTCTTCTCTCATATCTTTTGGTGATAGCTTTTCTGCCTCAGTTGAGAGAAGCAGAAACACTCCACAGCTCAAGGGAAAACAGCAAGACTAAGTAAAAGACCAAGCAGTGAACCAGTCATCTCTAAAAGGCAGGCAATGTATAGTACAGGTCTTCTCCTGATCACACTATGGGTGAATGAGGACGGGCAGCTCCAAATGCTGTAGACTAAGGCTCCTGAAGGCAGGGCACGCTGCTGGCTCTGCTGCAGCATTTCCCTCAGTGTGATGAGGAGGGCAGCACATAGCTCTTCAAACACAGAAGAGATCAAATCTTCAAATCCCCTGGAAATGTCAACCACGTTTGAGGAAATGTCAGTAGAGCTGAGAACACACGCAAGCACACATCGACCGGAGCGTGCGCACACACTGGCACTCGCGCGTAACACCGTGGCAAGAAAGGCAACGTGGTATAAGGCAGTCGTGTCCCGTGGGTGAAATCAGCTTCATCTCCTTCATTTTAACCAATCTCAAAAAGGAGCCGCTGCATGCTACTGGAGGTATTTGTGCATAAATATTGTTGAAGTTATAATCCTTGGCATTTTGACATAAATAAACATCTGCTTTGCTACTCTTTACCATCACATGATGCAACACAATAGTGGTTTAACTGGTAATGCCAGTGTAGTGCAGACAGAACAACAGTTTAATTGACACCAGATCATCAAACCGAGGAAGTATGTGAAGATTTATTGCTTGAAAGTTTTTCAATAAGTCTGCACTTTGTTTCAGTTCTTGATTAATTGAAGAGGAAATTATAATGATTTCCAATGATTCACTATTTGATCTTACTCTCCTCCTTGCTTCCACAAAATGGATAATATGAAACAATATGTAATAATACAATTAATTCAATATCAAACCTCCACATATGTAGATCCTTGGTTGCCTCAGGTGATCTCATGTGTATCACTGACATCATCCTATTGATCTCTCCTCACTCCCGCTGACTAACTTATCGACATCCTCAAGTGTATTTCCTGTCTAGACTGTCAGCAGTGTTTATGGATGGCCCTGCTTCCTGGTGACACACACACACACACACACACACACATGCATGCACCACCTCTGCTTATCGATGTATCCTTTTGCTTGACCCCAACCTCCTCCTTAATGAATCTGGTAGGTGCTGAACTGCAGATACCTAAGTATCGACGTGTTTGGCCGTGATGAAAGAGCTTGTCCCTGGAGAGGCCTGGGTTAGGTCACAATGACTGCGTGTGTGTGTGTGTGTGTGAGAACAAAATTTACTGTCAAGGGGCACATGTGTTTATGAGTGATGTGCATATATATTGGCTCATCACTCCATGTGTTTCACCACCAGGACCGTGATAATCCGGAGCACGGTGTGTGTATGTGTGTACAAGATGGTGTCAACACTGTTTCTAGAGGTTGACAGGTGATATGTGGGTTGAGATGGGTAAAGGACTAGAGAGGCTGTGACTGCACTGACTGACAGCCCCCTCTCTCTGAGACAGTCATACAGGCACACAAGCATGGCACACGTTCCCCCGTGTGACCCCGCAGGCCCTCAGGACTGTTTATCTGCAGCTTCCTATCAAGGTCTGCATTCACTTACTAATGTCTTGTGATCCTTTGAGGGCATACAGTACTCCACAGTGCTGTGTGATTCCTGCTGGCAGGCTCTCCCCACGTCCTGCATCATCATCCATTACCAACTTCCTCTCCACCGATTAGACGAGATAATGCTGAACTGTGGAATTAACCTCAATTAGTACTACCTCTGTAGATCTTTCTCATTTCACCTCCTGACTCCTGCTCTGCATCTTAAATGTCCACACTCTCTTTTTGGTTTATTCAGAGGGCATATATCAACAGTGTGTGTATAAACTGGAATGGGCACAGTTCCTAAAATTTAAAAGAGGAGTGTTATAGCTTTAGTTTATGCTGTGGAGTCACTGTTTTTAACAGTGTGTTCATAACCTTGATTCATTGTTTGCAGGTGGATGGATTGCCATGGCATCTTGTATATTAATTGATTAATTAATTAATTAATAATGATTCTTGCTGTTTTTAGTCATGGCCAGGACTTTTGTAACTTTAGTAAAATATTGAAATTTGTTGCAGTCATTGATGGAGGAATTGCAGTAACTTTGGTCATCCCCTGGTTGGCATCTCTTCTACCATGTGCAATAATCATGTTACAGTTTTTGTAGTGTGCAGAAGTTTTCCTTGTAATGTGCAATAGTCCCTCCTTAAATTCTATAAACTCCTGATTTAACAGAACCGTGTTAGTTTCTTCTTGTTCTTCTTATTCCCTTCCTCTTTCAGAACTAAAAATATAACACGAGGAATTCATAAACAAGCCTCTTACCTGGCAGCTTTACTCAAAAGTATAGAAAACGAAAGAGAAAGGAGAGAGACGGCAAAGTGGCTGAAAAAGAGAGCGAGTGAAAGAAATGTGAGGAAACCTGTAGGCATGTTTGTTGTGTGTGTTTTCAGCAGTGGAGGTAATCCCCAGGCTCAGACATGACTATTTGCCTGCAAGTTTTCTTCTTCTTCTTACACCCAGCGTGTAAAGGATGTAGACTGGGGAGGCACGCCCAACATGTCTGATGAAGAAGATAAGTTAAGGAGGGAAACTCAGCAAAGCAACTGTACACATCAAGTGGCGTTCTTCACTGAAACGCACACACAGTCGCATCCCAGTACTTCAGTGGCAGCGTTATTATTGCGAGTGCGTAGGAGAGGTGGATTGTTAGCTTAAACAAAGGGGGCAGTTCATTGTTAAGTGAGGTCTATTTAAATGGTTTTTAACTGCTGGCGTGGCAGAGGCATCTGTCTGGGCTTGAAGAGAGGGCAGGTGGGCAGGTGTGAGAGAGAGGCCGTTTAAACAAACTCCACTCACAAAAAAATTCCCCTGACCAGCAGGTTTAATTTACATAGTTAGTGTTGTGGTTTTGCCCACTCAGTCTGTAGCTGCAGGAGCAAGCGTTGACGCACCTTGATGTGCACAAACACCTGCGTGTGTGCGTGCGTGTGTGTGTGTGTGTGTGTGTGTGTGTGTGTGTGAATGAAACCAAAACAAACAGACACACTTGCACACATGCACACACACACACTCAAAAAAAAGCACTAACTACTTCCCCCTTGGCTCCTCATGAGAAGTCATTAGGAATGTGTCTGTGTGTTTTATTTTTAGCAGTGTGTGTTTAGGAGGGGTAGTGAAGTCTCGTCAGTCTTCGGGGCCCTCCTCTGCTCTGTCGCTCTGTGTCTCTGTCTCCAACTGAGAGCTATGTATATTTCATAAGCCCAGGGTGCCTTTTTGTCTTAAGATGCGCTGCACCTCCCCTGCCTGTCTCTCTGCTACTCGTCAATGGAGGGAGCCATCACAGCCTTTTTTTTTTTTTTTCCAAGTCTCCCCCACTCCTCTCCCCCTCCTCGCTGACAGCCACCCTCTGCTTCTCCCTCTGCTTTTCATGGTCAGCTTGTCTCTCTCCTGAAGCCTCATCCCTCTTTTCTCTTTCAGCTGTAGAAGGGAGCAGAGGAGAGCACATCCAAACAGACTTGGTCTGTCAGGAAAAGTCTTTCTCTCCCTCTGTCTCCCTCTGTCTTTGATTCTGTCTGTCTGTCTGTCTGTTTCGCAGCTCTGTCACTTCAGGGAAGGGACACTTCTTCACCCAAAACTGCATCCCCTTTAGTTGTTGTCTTTTTATAGCGCTGCTGTGACAGCAGCTAAAAATGGTTGCACCAATGACAAAATAGATCTGCAGTTAATTGCTATATTTGCAACATCCGTCTCTTCCTATTGTTTAGAGATGATTATTATTCCAGTATTGCTGTTTTAGGCCCATAATGGTGAGATGTGTATGTTCTTGAACATTTCCTTGACACCTTTTAGTGTGTGTTTAGGAGAATCAGGAAGTGTATCTAGAGTTGTCGATGGTTGATTGAGTGAGGGGATGTATTTTGGATTGACTCATGTAATAAGCTCCACTCCACTCAAACACTCTCTTCTGGTTTTTTGTTTCTAACCCGGTGATGGTGTTAATTATGTCTCTACACCTTTCAGGCCGGTGCTGTGACTGACTCAGCAGCTGGAGGAGGTAAAGAGACAGACTCCGGTTTGGGGCCTTCACAGCCTGCAGGTGACCACACTCCTTCCCGCCCAGTGACCTCGGACACAGAGAGAGCTGAACCCCCACTTTCCAGTGAGTAGGCAGGTTTTCTGCCCCATCTTTACTGTTTTTACTTCTGTTTCCTGTTTTTTTGTGTCATTTGCTTTTTTACTTATGCAGTGTGGCTGTAGCATCATTATGATTTTACTTCACACCACTGTGAACTTATACATGTTACAGTCCAACAGACCAGTGCAATTTCATTTCCTTTTGTTATCATCAAACCAGCAGCAGCATTATCAGACGTACTTGTCATGTTTAATATTGCATTTCTTGATGTTGTCACAATGGTGAGAGAACACAAAGTAGAGGATGCTCTAGTTAAGCCTTCGTTATTCAACCAGAATAAATACCCTCAGACTATGTATCTCTTCACATAGCAGGCATGCTTCCTTTTTCCTGTGTGTGGTGTCCTGCTGACCCCGCTGTGTGGCAACAAAGGAAGTAGTGAGACCCCTGGAGTGAATGAGATGAGATCTGGGGCAGCTCTGACACTAAAACTGAAATGTGACAAAAATGACTTTCTTTCAGGCTGGTGCTGTCATGTCTTCTCACACCTCAGCCTCTCAGCCACACTCCTCCACCTTTACATACAATACCTATGATCTACTCAACCAGACTGCATTCACTTTTTGTTTTCACAACACGCTGAACCAAGGGGAGCAGATGATAAGAATTTGCCTGTAGTTTGTTTTGGGACTCTTCATCGTCATTTGACTGCATTGTATATGCACACAGAAAGACATAAACATGCAGTAGACATGAGAAAGTCTGTTTGATTGCTAGTCAGTGTTTCTGCACAGATGCACATGTTTGCACACTGTTACTTGCTCAGGGATACACTGTTAACTTTTTAATAGATTGTCTCCTGACTGCTGTACACCGGTGGTTCTAGTGTGACCCCCTTGTGGGCAGAGCTGGTCTTGATCTGGGGTTTAAGAGGACAGTATTGAAAATGTGATGCTGGAACATGAAGTCCAAGATTTCATGATGAAGCAGGCGCAGACTGAAAAAAAAACTGACACTGTGGGTGCCTGTGTATGTGAGCGTGTCCCAGGGGACGCCATGGCTACGGTGGGCTTTGGCGCTCAGTGTGTTTATATGGAAAGTGCTGGCTGTCTCTTCTGATCAGTGTAGCTGGGAACCATTTTGACTCTATCCACCTGTCTCGCTTTCTCTTTTTTATGTAAATGCTTACACTTATAAATGCTG
Source organism: Pseudochromis fuscus (assembly GCA_900323345.1). Classification (NCBI taxonomy): domain Eukaryota; kingdom Metazoa; phylum Chordata; class Actinopteri; family Pseudochromidae; genus Pseudochromis; species Pseudochromis fuscus. Next base: position 20,529 of record OOFC01004368.1, on the reverse strand, counting down.
TAGTTTTATAAATTCATTTTATAAACTCTCCGCCTTATCTTTCTGCTTTTGTCTCTCTCTCCTCGCTGTCTGTTTAGCTCACCACTCGTGCTTGCTCAGGCCTCTTCTTCTCTTTTCTCTAAGGCTATTTCTGTTTAGCCACGAGGGCCCCCCTGTCGTTTACAGAAACTCATCTCAGGCTCTCTTTCCAACTGAACCTACACACACTCACACATATGCACGCACACACACACTAACACAACCACAAAGCACTCGGTTAAACAGCCAGGACAAAAAGGGGCCGCCGCACATCCACAGACACACACATGTAACACTGAGCAATCCTCCCAGTGGTCTAGTGTGGGTTGAGAGCAAGGTTTTCATGAGTTATTTAAGGGCTCTCCATCATGCATGTTGCGCTGGAGCTCACACTGACATGACACGGCCCATTTCCTTCGTTCAGGCTGGAAACGTGACACAAGACACGCTTGTGGTGTTCACGCAGAGTTAGAGAGATACACAATCAGTCATGATCTCTGGACGATTGGGTTCAAATCATTAAATGTGTCCGCGTGCCACAGCCAGTGCGGGGCCATTGAGATCGGCTGCAGATTTGAGACAGTCGTTGTCAGTTTGCTCTTTGCAGGTTTACATCAAATCTGAAATGTTTCAAAAAAAGAAGCAGCTCTAATTTTAAAACGTCCTGACATATTGCAGTCTCTCACAAGCCCCTATCAGACAGGAAGCAGGCTGGAGGGGGGGAGGATGTGACATCTGGGCTGGCCACAATGTGCTCCGGGCCCATGGACACATTCACTAAACACTTTGCAGCAGCGGTCGCTCAGGCTCACAACAACCACACAGTCAATACATCATTATTAGTGGTGAAGAACCAAAGGTAAACCCTCTGCTACACTGACGACACAGATACTAAAAGACAAAGATGAAGGCAAGAATAAATGGTGAGGAAACATGTGGCTCTACACTCTCCTTTGTCTCAACTATTGCAGCATCTGTCAGTTCCAGCTCTTGTTTGAATCGTGCCTCTGTTAGCCTCCTCTGATCCACTGTTGCATACATGCACATACATTTATATAGACATACATTTATGTTTTTGTGTGCATATGTGTGTCTAGTTATTTGAATTACACATGCTGATGATGTGATTGTCATGAGATAGGCTGTGAGTGTGTTTTGATTGCAACAGCACAGCTGGACTTGGCAGACTTGGCAGTCTTGTGCACTTGGCTGCCGGCCAGTTCAATACAATTACAATTACCCACTGTGGGAGCAAGGAGCACCACTGAAGACGGGGTGTGGGTGTTGGTTGGGGCACAGAGGGGGGGTTATTCACAGTTTCTGGCAACCTCCATTCGCTCGGGAGGAGTGTGTCTGAGCTGCTGCTTTAGCCGCCGTGGTTAACATTTCACATTTAGAGTCTCGCAAAACTCAACAGGTTCAATCTGCATGAAGTCACGCTACGAGAGCACATACACTGCACATGCACACATGAAATGAGTGTGTCTGTGAGAGGGCGATTACAGCTGCCCCCTCTCCTGTCTGTAGTCCAGAGAAGAAAGCAGCAGGTGGATGAGAGCAGCAGTGCAAGCAACAAGAGAGCGAAGAGGTTACGGGAGCAATGTGCTGAGAGATGGGAAAGAGAAAGGACGGTGAGCCGAGGATGTGGGGACACTAAATTCAGAGGTGACAAGGAATGTGCTTAGAAAGAAAGGTTGGAAGTTGACACAGGAAGCATGAGGAGGAATGCCACTGCTTGCTCCCCCTCCTTTGTCCCCGTCTCTTTTCGTCTTTTCTTTTGTCCCCCTCAGTAGGGATGGAGGGGTGGGATAACTTCAAATGACAGTGACAAGCTAGCCACCACTTCTCTGAAGTACAGCAGATGGAAGGGTGTGTGTGTGTGTATGTGTGTGTGTGTGTATCTTAAAATGCCACTGGAGACCAGGTTATACTGAGTCTCTTGGCAGCGCAACACTTGGCAGAGCGCCACCTCACTGCCCTCTTTTTTCCAGCCCAGCGGAGTGGGCACTGAGGTGTGTGCCTGTGTATTAAGTGAGGCGAGGCAGTCTCAACAAACAAATATTAATTCACAGTGTTCCCATTGTCTGTTCCATTATATCTTTTCTTCAGGGGGCAAGCAAACTGGACGGCCTGTGTGGCTGTGTTTTTTCATTCATCTATTTGAGTAATTCAGTAATGTAATGATCACAGGATTTTTGAGAAACAGAGCTCTGTTCTGCAGAGTGGCGCCAGTCCTGGCGGGCATGGGGGAATTAGTCAGGAGACAGTGGGTTTGGCACTGTTCCACGGTTATTAGCCACTCACAGGGTGGGCACGGGCTCATGCCCCAACTCAATCACTCACTGTGTTTGCATTTGTGTGCTTAATGTGTTTGTTTGTGTGCATGTGTGTATGTGCGAGTCTTGCGTTTGTGTCAGGATTCTCCTCTGGTCACACTGACCTTATTGTGCAGTCACTCCTGGTTGATTTGTACCCTTTCCAACACATTCCTCTCTCTGAGAGGCTGAGAAACAGGCTGTTAACCCCCTCTTCCCCCGTCACTCGGTCTCTTTCTCTCCCCGTCTCTCTCACTTTCTCTCCTCTTACCTCAGGATGGGTTTGATTTAGTGACTGTGGTTTTCCATCCAGAGCCTGGGAGCCAGAAAGAGTAGACTTGGAGAGAGACCTATAGATTCACAACCAGCCGAGCACGTCATTACTTGGCCATAGCTCATCAGCAGATACATCAGCAGGCTGGAGCACTAATAGATGCGAGCTGTCACCATTCAGGAAGTAATAAACCTTTCTTCATTTCATCCCCTTAATTATTTCCTTCTCACACTTTGCATGAATTGCACTAAATGATGACAGCTAAATATATCAGAGCGTATGTTGTTATTACAGGGGGTGATATTTGGTCGGATCATACAGTATTTACAGTGTTAAGATTCTTATACATCCTGTAATACCTCTGGCTCCTGAAATCCTACATTTATTCTGTAATATAACAGTGAATCCAGACTCATAAAGAACTATCGAGTCTTGCAATAAGGGTGTGGCTCCTACAGAGTCCTGATGTCAACATCATCAGGTTAGGTTGGGATTACATGAAGAGACAGACACAACTGAGATGATGCAACTGAGATTGTCCCAAGCATGGATTCTTGGAGCAATAAACCTGCCATGTATCTTTGAAAGCCACCTCAATTTAGTTTTTTTCCTTCTGTTCAGTGCACTATATATGAAGGTATTTCATTATTTGTGAATATGTCCTCTCTGTGCTGTCAGTACTTATGACTTTTGCACAGTATTGTATGTAAAATTCACCCGTGAACCAAAGATCTCATCCTTTGGACTCCCAAACAGATCTATTTACGAGTATTGAGGCCACCTGATCCGCGAGGTTAAGGCTAAGTGTGGAGCGCTGAGGTCAGGTTACAGACATGTTTAAGCAGTGCTTCTAAAAAAGATGACCACTTAGTGAGAAACCTCCAGACTCCGACCTTTGACCTCACATTCACCAGGAAACAGGTGTTCGAGCAGGATTAACGCTGACTGCTTGCACACTCAGAGCTGGTAGCAAGCTGTGTTTTGTGTGTGTGTGTGTGTGTGTGTGTGTGTGTGTGTGTGTCTTTTTATTTACACAAGAAGGAGAGACAAAACAGAACCGTACAATGTAATACAATGAAATCAATCCATATTTGAGTAAAAAGTGAAGATGTTTTATAAAGGCGAGAATGTTCATATTAAAACACTTCAACTGTGCTGATAGTCTAATAACTGAGCAACATTCATTATTATTCCTGCATTTTTCTTTGTTATGTTTTCATCCTCTTCCTCTCTCCCTTTCTACAACCCTGTGATTTCAATCATCCCTTCCTCCTCCCTGTCTCCACCTCCACCCTCTTTCTTTTCTTTTTTTCTGCTCTTCGATCCCTCTCTTCTTCCCTCCCTTTCAAACTGTCCTCCACTGTCAGACAACCTGGCTGAGACTAAGTGCTTTTTGCTGTCTCTCTGCAGGTGGGACTGTAATAAAGCTTGTCAGTGGGAGGCATGGGTCGCACTGTCACATGCTCTTTGCCTCCCCTGTAACTCCCTCCTCCATCTCCCTCCACCCCGCCAACCCCCCGCCACTGCTCTCCCTTCCAAGATCCTCTGCTTTTATTTTCCCTCTCTCATTTGTCTGCCTTTTCTTCCCCATTTTGTCTTGCTCTTACCCAAAACTGTGCTCCTTGACTTGTCTCTCATGTCTCCCGCTCTCTCTGGTTTCCTTGCCAACGGCACTTTCAGGAACATGATGAAGAAGAGCAGCAACAGGAGACAACCCTCTCAACATAACAACCACACACACACACACACACACACACACACACATGCTCACACGCTCACAAGCAATCCATGTAAATGACTCCAGGTGAGGTTGTATTGTTTGCCCAGCTGCTCCTCCTAACCACCTTCTCCTGTTCCATAGTAAACCAGCAGGCTTCATGGAAATCAGCTTCCACTACACAAAACACTTCTCTGTTTTTTTCTTGTCTTTTCCTGTTTACACATGCAGCGTGTGCGCCTGTATATTCATGTATATGTGTGTCTGTGACCTCAAAGGGCATCACAAAGTTACAGCTTGTGTACCATTTGAATTCAGAATAATTTGAACTCATATTCCTGATCCAGTGTGTGTGTGTGACTGCTGGTGGAGTGTAGCCTCTAATAGAGATTATTTATTCACAGTGCTTCTTGATAGTAGCCACAGGATGGCAATACTGAGCCCCTTCTTTAAAGGAATCCTTCTTTACCACATCCTACCAGCTACTGCTCACACACACACACACACACACACACACACACACACACACACACACACACACACACACACACACAGCCCTCTTTAGTCTGTGTTAGCCCAGGCTTGTGTAAGGTGACAGAGCGCAGTGAATAATTTAGTCCTGGCCATGTTAATGGCTGACAGCGAACATGGCCTCTCTCCTCTGCTGTTGGCCCATTACTAGAACATTCTGTTTCACTCTCACTCCTTCTTCCTTTCTCTCTTGTCTTCTCTTCTTTTCTTCCCACATTTTGTTCTATTTATTTGTCTTTTTTTTCTAATAACGAATCTGTTGCTGTATTACTGAAGATGTAAGTAAAATTGGACACTTGTCGTGTAACTATCTCCAAGAGAAATTTAAAAATGGATGACAACATATATTTAAAAAGTCCTTACTTCAACATTTTGTTTGCCCACTTTTTTTAAGTTACTGTATTACATATTGACTTGTCCTGTGGAGAGAAAAATGTCTTGAAATGCCTTTTTTTATTTTTTATTTTTTAGCTTGCATGAGTTCATTAATAGTCTTTGTGGCTACCAACAAACTTTTTTGTCTTTCTTGCATGATAAAATATGGGGAGTTTATTTTTTTTCTTTCTTTTTATTGACATTCTTATATGTTGGTGTTTGGCTGTGTTTGCAGTGGTAATCAGTTACTTGGTTCTGTATAACATCTCTAGCAATAATAATTAAGCAGTCATTTTGACATGTAAATACTAGTTTGGATCTCCTAGTGTTAATTACTGTGTCATTTCTATCTCTATAGCTAAATGAATGCAGCTAATATTAATCTATATTTTCCTTTCATGTATAATTGACTTTCTTTGTAGTTTCCCTTTTGCTGTTGTTGCCTCATCTTCTCCTTTTCCACCCTTATATCCTCATTTTCTACATAAACTGTTCAGCAGATACACAGGAAACACATGTGTCTGTGTGTGTGTGTGGGTGTTTGTGTGCATGCGTGCTCTATAAAAACCCATCCCGTCTGCTGCTCTCAGCCATCTGAGCGCAGCTGGT
>OOFC01004367.1:10972-29046 GCA_900323345.1 Pseudochromis fuscus | reverse complement strand
AGTTTATTGGCCGTCATTTCCAAACACCTCATATTTCCTTTGAATGTACAAATAATGAGAAAAATACCATTTTATATTGTGTATATTGAGTATATTTTATGCTAACTCTAAAACAGATATTAGCATGCTAACATGTCATGAGAGTTTAAAAGAAATGCAAAACATGGTCATTTCCATCACTTTATTTATTATTTATTTATTCATGTAATTTGATTACAACCACTATCAGTTAATGTTTCTACACATTGTGATGAAGTAGAACAAATCAAAATATTTCTAAAAATATATGTTGGATTTTCTGAAAAATATGACCAAATGTGACTGTGGTTGGAGAACACAAAACAACACAAAACACCTTCATACAAACTTGTGAGAGGTGTCCTTCCTGAAACATTGTAGTTACAACAAATACGCTGAAGTGTTTGTGCTGAGGTCTTTGTTGCTATGTTTGCATAACTCATCAGCCTTAACCTAATTAGGGCAACGTACACTAGCTGTCATGTAAATGTCTTTATCTGATTACAATGATTGTGACAAGATCATAATCTGAGGAAGCAGATTCTTTCCATTTAATTGGGCGTGTAAACACCACAGTTGCAATTTCCTTTGTCTTATGTAAGAGTGAGCTCGAAACAAATCAAGAGAGAAGCGTAATTGTAAGCAGTGTGTTCAGCGATCAACTCTAAAACACATGATTATCTCCTGTAATCGTAATGTAATAGTACGCAGCATAGGAGCCACTATCCACATCATTCAGTTACATTCTCATTTGAATATTGGTTGTTGGTTTTGAGCTTGTTTATAACTGTGTAGGTTTGCTTGTTGTGCCATGCTGTACATCTATAAGCATCTACTGTGTATCATCCTGAAACCGGTTCTCTGCACTCTTTGTGAGCCCCGGCAGAGACGCATATTCATCATCTAATGAAGTTTCACACTCAGGCGGAGGCAGGAAGTGGACTGTGTGTGTGCATGTCTGTTCTTGTTAAGCTGCTCTAATGGTGAGAGTTTTGCAAAGTGAGCCAAATTTACACAGTTATCTAATTACGGAGATGTAAATCTAAATAAAAAAAATGTAATCAACCCACAGTAAATTAATGCCAGTACGGTATGTGAAGGCTATACATGTACCACAGGTGAAAGTAGGACAGAGAGTAAAAAATTCAAATAAAAAGACAAAGTTGTGGATGCATAATGTCTTGAAGCTGCTCTGGATTTGGTCTTGAAATTTGCACAAATTGTGTCCAAACTCTGAATCTTACAAACCTGGCCACTAGAGACAACTGTCTTTCTTTCTCTGGTATTGTAAATAAAAGGTGATGTGCATTGCATTGTCCACAATCACCCATGAAACAGTATAAATTTACAAAAACAATGTCTCTTTGATGTTTAATTATTTCAGCTCCATTCTGACGTGTTGGTCAGGAAATGAAAGGACCTCACATGTAGAGGAAGTCAAACATCTGTGTGCACTTGTATATAAGGGTGACCTCCAGGAACAGAGGCACATTGTGCTGACGCTTCATTCAGCTCGGGGTTGTAACGCTCGCTGGCTGCAGCCCACATGGGGGTGACTGAGGACATGAACTGCATATTCTACTGTACATGGCCTGGTGTTGGCAGCCATGAAGTCACAAGCATCTACACACACACACACACACACACACACACACTGGGTCCTCTGTTCGTGTGCAGGGAATGTGGCAACAGGCCAATCTTAGGGAGGCAAAGACAAACAGTCAACTGCCAAGACCCGGGCATCAGGACAAGACCATGTTCAAAACATCTTATTCAAGTATCCACCAGAATACTGTGAACATCTGACACAAACAACACTCAGGAGTAGGGTGGGGTATTAAATTTAGTGAGTACCGGGTACCAATAAAAAATTTCAGTTCCGCTTATCGGTTCCTAGATGTGCTCATTTTACACTGCAAACGGACTTTAGGTATCTGCCAGGACCTGTCTGTTACGTATCTAACATGTCACGTGACAACAGGAAGCGGTTGAAAGTGTGGTTGCATTTTAGTAGAGAGAGCGGCGAACGTGGAAAATGCAACACGTGGGAATTTAATAAGCTGCAAGACAGGTTTTTCGTTTTTGCAATCAAAATAAAGAATCAGTAGGAACCGGACTCGATGAGCAGAACCGAAATGGGAATCGGATTCATAAAAATCCTAACGATACCCATCCCTACTCAGGACCATGTGTATGTCCTGGGTAACAGACGGGAAGAAGAAGAAGCAACTTCTGGCAGATAATAATTTCCTGCTTCTTTGTGATCCCTGTCATAAATAGCCTTCCTATTACATGGTTAGCAAAGGAGCAAGTATCAAATAAAGTAATATGACAGGCATTTTAGTGAGTGTTAAAGGCTTAAACTGTTTCAACCAAAGCAACCGGGTCAATGAAGTGCAGTACTCCTGATGGCCACTAGATGCTGGCTTCAAAAAAACTGTGGCTCCAATTGACTTCTATTCAAAAATCCCCATTCTGACCTCCATCTGATCCATCTGCAAATTATTTCATCATTAAGTAGATATTAGGCTTCAAAGAGAAACAGAGTAATCAGGGGCGTGGTTAGTTTGATTGACAGGTCTGGTCTCCAATAATGATGTTGAGTCTCATACACAATGGGCTGTGACTTTGGGTTCAAGGTTAGACCCGCCTCCTCACTCCTCCCTCTGCAAACCAATGGGAGGCCTGACATTAGCTTCATCCATTATATACAGTGTAGGTGTGTACTGCAGGTAGATCACATGTTTATGAGAATAGATGCTCGCTAAATCCTTTGAGGAGAAGCTGATTTTCTTTTTTTTTTTTGTAGATTCGAGCGTGAGAGTGACTCTGACAGCGCCACGTCTCCTGCCTGCTGTGATCCTCATAAAAAGCCAAAGCAGATTTCTATGTGGAGCTGAGTCTCTCGTGGAGTCTGCACTTCTGCAGGTGTCAGCAGCAGGAGCGCTGTTGACCTCCGACGTGCAGATGCTACAATCTTTCCCTCCCCGATGACCCACTTCACCACCAGCTCCCACCGAAGCCTCACGAGGGGCAGCAGGAGGGGAGTAGGAACAGCGGGTGATAACTAATTAGAGACAGAGTCCTCCAACCCCCCTCTGCTTTTGGGCCGATCCAATGTCAAGTGGTGAAAAATGCAGTGTTCTTGTAAGAGAGGAGGCAGGATGGAGAGGACATGTGAAATTATACAATGAGGAGCTGCAGCTTGACAAGCTAACTAGCTGGCTGCAACTGTGTTTAGCTGCCTTGTAAATCTCATCCAGCTTCAATCAAATGTTAAGTAACAGTGGGAGCAAGGTAAGTATCCTCTTTGTTATTTTTCAGAGTAGTTTTGTGAGTGCAGCCTCTGTGAAGATGTGCACGGAGCAGAAAGAGCTTATCGCATCATCACAGAGCCGCCATTGTTATCAAACTTAAATGCTTGAGTGCTTTGATATTTTATCTTTACCTCGAGTAGTTGTTTTGTTACACAGCACACACAACAATAAGGGTGTTGCTGTCTCACATGAACACAGCTTGAACAAATATGTGTGTGTGTAGAAAGTAAAATGACGACATTTAAAAATAAAATAGCGAGTGGGGCCTTTTTTTTTTTTAACCTCAACTGCAGAAGGTAACAGGCCCTCATTTATCATTTCCTGTTTAGTTTAATTAGATATATTTTAGTACTCAGCCTTATTATGGGGCTTCAGAATAAGTCGATCAAAATACTGAAGTTACTCCATCGTGCCTACTGGAAATACACACTCAACACTTCTTGCAACTGTTTCAAATTAAAAGCCTTTCAAGCTTTTTAATAGAGAGAAATCCTTCATTTCCTAACAGGGCTATTATTGTGAAACATTTCTAGGCACACTACATGTTATTGATCCACTCCTGATTAGGGATGCGTATTATTAAGATATTTATGAATCCAATTCTCATTTTGGTTCTGCTTATTGATTCCAGTTCCTAATGGTTCCTTATTTTGATTCCAAAAACAAAAAACAGGAAGACAAATGTATATTTAACATATTAACTTCCCACACGTTGCATTTTCCACGTTTGCTGCTCCCTGAAGCCCTTTTTTTTTTTTTTTTTTTTTAACACCAAACAAGAACGGGTGTTAGTTCCGGGCTGGTGCTAGTCCTGGTGGTTAGTTGGTTCAGATCCTGTTTCTCCTATGAACCGGTTTGCTTTTCCACTGGCAAGGAGCCAAGTTGGGGCCACGTCACCGTAAAAGGTCAGTAAAAGGTCAGTACAAACTACTGTTACCCTGTTACTATCAGTCCATGAAAAAAACCCCATTATTTTTAACCGCTTTCCCCGGTCCATTTCCTGTTGCCATGCGGTGTCACGTGACATGTTAGATACGTAACAGACAGGTCCTGGCAGATATCTAAAGTCCGTATGCAGCCGTTGTGTAAAATGAGCGCATCTAGGAACCGATAAACGGAACTGAAATTGTAATTTTTTTATTGGTACCGGTACTCACTAAATTTAATTCGGTTCCTACTTGGAACCGGGTTTCGGTACCCAACCCTACTCCTGATTTTCCCCCAGCCTGTATTTGACTACAACATATATTTGTCCATATTAGAAAACTGACTATTATGTGACGAGGCTTAGCACCGCACACATCACGCTCTCCTCCTGCCTGTGCTTACCATGTCGTAGGCGTTGAGCACTTTGCGCAGCAGCTCAGGTACAGGACCCTGAGCTTCCATGGTGGGGTAGGTCTCGCTCAGGTCCACTGTCACCCTCAATGATCGCTCGCTGTTCATCAGCCAGGTGGACACGGTCAGGATACACTGCTTCATGTTGGCTGCAGGGGTCAGGCCACAGAGCTCCTTGAAGGACACCATTGCATTCTGGGAAGAAACCAAAGAAACAACTTGTGAAGAGGCACGAATGGTATGAATGAAAAGACCAGCAGTTGTATTGTGCTGTTTTCTGCAGTGCAGTAGAATGAGATACTCCTTTTAAGTTTAATCAATATATTGTATGTTGCACGCTCTTGGTCCTTGTCCCCGTTGCAATACATTTCGCTGAAGCCAAACAACAACTGTTCAACTCCTGATGTGTCCAACTCCTGCAGAGGTATCGTCCTGTGCTCCTCACACAATGGAAAATATTGCAGCCACTTTTTGCAGATGACCTTGAGTAAGTAGATTTAGCGAGGGGAATTGTGATACTCCCGTCAGTCCCGAAACGAGATAAGATTGCAGCAGAGTGTTTGTCTTGGTGACAGTAAAATTATCCATTTCCTATAACGTCAGTCTCCTCGTTCAACACAGGATCCCGAGCCAAACTTCTGACCACAGCCTGGAGGTGCTAATAAATTCAGTCACTCATCCATCTCTTTCTTACTCTGTCCCTTCTCCTTCCTCGCCTTTTCTTTAATGGTTATTCTACCTAAGTCGATATTTCTTTTGGCACTGACTGCAAATATCAAGCTTAAAAATACCACATGGACTTTAGCTGTCTGCTTCGATATGAATAAAAAAACCTTTATCTTAGTAAGTCGTGTTTATTCAATGTAGCAGCAATAGCAGATCTTTTTCCTCCTCTGTGACTCAGTGGGTAAAGCAGGTCTGCTGTCAATCTCTAGATGTGATTTGAACCTTGAGCACCTCTCCACATGTTGGAGTGTCCATAACCCCAAAGTGCTCCCGTTGTAGAGTCTGTCACTTTGGACAAAACAAATCTGTCACTCTGAGCTGATTTCATTGCTTCCAGTGAATTTTTCAGAAAGAGTTTGTTTGCATTTTTTCAGCGTTGACTCTCACACCTTCAGTTTACTCCACACTAAAAGGCAGCATCCTTGGATTGGTAACCAATGCCAGAACGTGGCTTTTTAATTTCAAGGTGGACTCCTTTGAAGCTGTTGCTGTTACCTGATAGCAAAGAAAAAATAGTTAACAAAGCTGTGTCATGTATGGAAGCCCTAAAAGGATGTAGTTAACTATTTTTTAATTTTGTCCATTTTCTCTTGACAACGAGATAATTTCAGTGGTTTTCTCGAGTTATTTTTCTAGAAAACAAAAATTGTTTTTTTTTCAAAGATGAAAGGATAACGAGAAAGCGAAGGTCGTTTTCTCAAGATAACGAGATAATTTTCTGGTGACTGCATCACAGTAACATCAAATGATCATAACTCCAAACCATGATGAGCAAAAGCACAAACAAACAGAAGTAGAGCTCACTGTGTGCAGCAGCAACGTGGGACGTCGTAGTCTGGATAAAGACAGTAATCAGACTTTTGTTTTGATTTCTACATCGCCAGAAAATGATCTCGTTATTTCAAGAAAACCACTGGAATTATCTCGTTATCACGGGAAAATGGAGAAAATAAAAATATACCGTATTTTCCGGACTATTGAGCACACCTGACTATAAGCTGCTATTGAATTTATTCGAACAGTTTCATGTGGTCCACTCTGACCGGGTCTGATGTGACGAGGCTAAATGTATTGGCGGCATGGAGCTTGCTAGCTTGTAAAAAGCTAACGAGCTTTGTGCTGCCGATACATGAGCCACACCGGTGTTTAAGCCGCCGTCGGAAAAAAGTAGCGGCTTATAGTCCGGAAAATACGGTAGTTAACCACGTCCTTTTCAGTCTTCTGTAGTCATGTATTTCAATAGATTTGGTAATTTCTCCGAGCTGACTGTGCTGGCTAACTCCTCTCACATCATCTAAGACACAGGCGTCAAAGTCGAGCCATGGAGGCCGAGACCCTGCAGGTTTTCTTCCCACCCGGCCCTCCAGCAGGTGATCTCACTGATTAGCTCCTGTCCTCCAGCTGAAGGAGGTGCTGATCATTAAAATCACCTGCTTCAGGAGCCGGTTGGAAAGAAATCCTGCAGGGTCTCGGCCTCCATGGCACCACTCTGACACCTGTGTTTTAAATGATCAGCTCATCATCACGATCCTGATCATTTGCATCAGGTGGGTAGGAAGAAGGACACATCTACAACACGCAGGATAGCGGCCCTCGAGGACCAGGATTGAGTACCTCTGGAGTACTGTCATATGTTGGCAGCACTGTTCAACATTGATTTGTCCACTTAAATCCATTTCTTAAATATTTGGAGTATGTTCTCAGTCTCAGTTTCCCTCTATTCCTCGTTTCTGCTTTTCAGCCCACAGAGTTTTTACATGGTTTGGTTCAAAGTCTCGGCAGCTCTGGTGATTATGCAACTGCCTCTCATAGTGTTTCATTCTTGTGCCAGCATGGGACTGCTAACCTAGAGAGTGGGCCAGAGCGAGGTGAGAGAAAAGAAAAGGGCAGTGAAGGAGTGTAAACGAGCAGTCTGAAGAGCTGAAACTGCAAAAACAAGAGAAACCGAGAGAAGCGTTGAGGATTCACGAGTTAGGTAAGAGAGCGTGAGAGAGATGAGACACAAAATAGTGCAGCGCAAAAAAAAAAGAAGTAAAAAGACACGATTTCGAGAAGCGATCTGTGTTGGTATTAAGAAATCAGTCGGTGCACTCGGCACTCTGTGGTGTGGGAAGCAGCCGTCTCCCCGGGCGAGACCTGCAGGACTGCAGAAAAATCTTCATAGCTTAGAGGACGTGCTGTCACTGTGAGGCCCAACCGTCCTGTAGACAAAGAGGGTGGCCAGGGGACACAGCATCTGTATGCTGAGCCTCATGCTCAGCTAACACCTCCTGGACCATTGAGCACAGCTCCACAGCAACACAATGGTGGAAGCGGGACAACTGTGGAGCTCTGGATTAAAACTCACTGTGCGATTGTGTGTGTGTGTGTGTGACTGTTTACGTCTCAGTGTGGTCGGAGCTGAAGTTATTAGCATTCATTATGCCTTGTATAATTCCTTGCATGTGTGTATGTGGCCACATGCGTAAATGATTTTTGATAGTTGTTGTGCAATAAAAGCCATACTGTTTCCAAGCCGTGGTGTTACAAAACCCAATGAGGGGCTTGTGTTTTTAATTAGTCCCTTCCCCCTACTTTACTCCTCTTCCAACATTCCCCAAATGAGAGCTCTGTGTCCGGTTACAACACTGCTTTTGTTTCTGTTTGCCCCTCTCTCTGTTTCTTCTTTCTGCCTCTATCACTGTATCTCTCTCTCTGGACGATGAATGTACGATGGTGGCACACACACACACACTTTTCAGCAAATAAAAAGAGGCCTGCAGCCCTCCTCCAGCTCCATCAACACTTCATGAGAAGATCTCCAAAAAGGAGAACTGTACAAGTCCCTCCAGATATCTGAGATCTCCTGCCTGTATTTGTATGTAAACATGGCAACCTGTCATATTTGCCTACAGTTTTTTTTAGACTATTTGAATGTACTTCGCTCTACTTTACTATTTCACGCAGCCCACTTGAATATTTTTCTGTCTGAGCATAAAAAGAGTCTTAAAGCCGCTTACTGAGATGAAATAATGCATTTGACAGCAATATTTAAAGTGCATCTGTTTGTGCTCTCAAAGCTGAGGCTGCTGTTCACCATCATACCTGGAGTTTTAGCGAACACAAAAGATCATTTCTCTAAAGTTTATATCAAATCTTGGCTTCAAGTCAGGGAGGTCAGGGGTGGCCAAGCCTCCACGTCTGGCTGTTTCCTTGTGGGTTCTTGGCCATGAGTCCTCCAGCTGCACCAGCCCCACACACCTGGCCTCTACAAAAGCCCTCACAACCGTCCAATATTTTTCCATTTAAAAGGCAAATGTAGAAAAAAAACCGCCATTATTTATCCTCTTTGTAGCCCTCTCTCTCTCAGCTGCACCTCTTTCATTTATTTCATCAACTTTTATCTCCTCATTTTCAAAAAGACTAAAATTTACACTTCAAACCCGATGAAAATGTGATTTGATGCGGTCTACCTGGGCCAAGGTTGTTTGATCAGGATAACACTCGACTCGCATTCAATCCCCTTCCGCCATTTTTCACGTAGGCCTATAGATTAGACTCTGAGGCCATTCGCGATGAGAGATGAGTCACAGCCGCGGCGCAGAACAGAGTCTGAGCTGTGACACATGGCACGTCTGTGATTATTTCGCTATTTAGTGTTAGTCGGTTGATTGGAGTTTTACAAAAGTAGGGATGTTTGATGAGCTGGTGTCAGATTTACAGGACTGACTGACGGCTCAGTGAGACACACTTCATGTCTTATTCATCATTTCTCAATCTGACTGACACCAAAGCAAAGATTAAGACCTTATCATGACAAACTGTTGGAGGGTCTATTTTTAGATCATCCCAAAAAGCAACAATCTGAATATATTATAACATTTTGTCTGACACTTTTTTGTCTGTATTGTTGATTAATTTCTTGGATTCACGTTTAATTTTGTTGATTTTTTACCACCACTACCACTCCCACTTTTCTTTTTCTTGTCAGGCTGTAATTTGATAACGTTGCCAGCACTAAAATTACAGGATCAATCTCACCTTCAGTTGAGGTCTTGAAGAGAAAATGATGGCCTGCTTCAGAACAGGAGTTATTCCACAACAGAAAAATGCATGACAGCATGCCACAGGAGCTCTAATCACATCTCTGCTTATTTAGTTTGGTCTGTCTGTTGTTTGCTGTACCATTAAACTGAGGTTACGGCTCACTGAAGACAGACATACAGACCTTGTTATTTATGACCTGGACTCATAAAAGGACGTGTTACATGGAGCTTCTGGAGGACCATACATGAAACTTCTTCTTTGTTTCATGCCTCTCCTTTCATTCTGCTGCAACACTGGCTCTGTTCTTGCTCTTGTGATGTGTTTTACAAGTGTTACCTACAAGTTTGGTAGCCTTGCATCAAGAATCCATGAAAGTGAGTCAGTGTTACATACACTTTCAAAAGCACAACAAAAAAACCAAAATGCATCTGTTGAGCAATTTGACGATTTTTCACTTACAACAACTCCAGTAGCACCAATCTCTCCTTGGTAAATGAAACATTGTTTTTTCAACACTGTACAAAGATTTTCTTGGAAAACTGTCAAAGAAAACAAGAGGCTGCCACTCTAAAGTAACCGCCAAACAGCACAACTTGTAAAAGGCTTCCTGGCTGTCCCTGAAGTGCAATTTGTAGACTTCGCAAATGAGACAAGCTTTGTTTCACACCTTTCAGTCATCACACACCAAATAAGAAACTGCACTGAAGGGTTTGTGCTGTTGGTCACTGGCCAAATATACACCGTGGTTACAAATCTTCATTTATTCATCTGGAGGTTTAAAGTAGTGCACTTAGTGCCGAGCAACCCCGTCCTCTCCCCCGGGCAGTAATTGTCACTCATTAATGATTACACTATTCATAAACCCCACTGTTGTACAATGCACAATGCCACTTTATTACTGTTCTCCTCTGTAACATTACCAGAGCGCAATTAGAGACAAGCCTCCATCAACAACAACAACAAGTGCAAGGAGTCCAATCAGAAGCACTTACATCAGCTTAGAGCCACTGAAGCAATAAAATGTAGTTTTTCTTCGACTCCATTCACCATTTTTCCATTAGCACATATTCAAGCCAAGCCATCTAAACAATCAATCTACCTATATCAGATCATCAGTTTAAAAAAAATAGTTCAGCTTATGAAAACAAGCTTTTAACACAGATTTCTTTGTGTGAATAAAAGACCGCAGGCACAATGGCTGTGGCTCAGGTGGTAGGGTGGGTCGCCTGTGAATCATAAGGTTGTGGGTTCAATCCCTGGCTCCTCCTGTTCACACGTTGAAGTGTCCTTTTCACTGAACCCTGAGTTGCTCCCAATGGTGGCTAGCACCTTGCATGGCAGCTCTGTAGCCATTGGTGTGTGAATGGGTGAATGAGTTGCCTTGTAAAGACCTAGCTAAGGTCATGAAAGCGCTATATAAATGT
Source organism: Pseudochromis fuscus (assembly GCA_900323345.1). Taxonomy (NCBI): domain Eukaryota; kingdom Metazoa; phylum Chordata; class Actinopteri; family Pseudochromidae; genus Pseudochromis; species Pseudochromis fuscus. The sequence continues at coordinate 18,197 of OOFC01004367.1, read as the reverse complement.
ACTCCATTTACCATTTTACCAATTACAATAATCAGTGGGTAATCTATGACTTCATTTACTTGTCCTGCATGATTAGAAGTGTCACTCAGCAGGCCAGTCAATGCAACACAAAGCCCACAACTTGATTATGTTTCAAGCATGCACCTCCTTACCTGCACATTTTCTCTGAGGTCAGTGGCCTCCCTGAGGGGCTGGGTGGAAGCCCTGAAGAGCTCGTCCACGACTTTGATCCCCGTCGTCTTGGTGGTGGTGTACTCCCTGGCCTTCCTACCCTTCCTGACGGACAGACCCCTCTTATGTGCCTTTCCTCCACCACGTCTGTTGGTGATGGCTACGTGAACAAACAGGGTGGTGTTTGGTAGGAACTCTCCTGTAAGAGATTGTAAAGGGACATGTCTGTAGCCTGGCTGTAGGCACTCAAAGGGGATGGTGTACTGGCCGATGAACTCGTCTCCAATGTAGTCGTCATCCAGAACCACGAAGCGTAGTACGGCAAGTTCTGGTAAATTAATCTGGAATTCAAAACTCTCATCAAAAATAGGGTTGTCCCCATTCTGCGACACAGTCTTGGTTCTTTGCTCAGCACAGTCGGCTGGTATGCCGTGGATCTCCACATATATGTAGGGCTCCACCACATCACCCTTTGCAGCAGACCCGCGAGGCTTCGGCAGATTTTGTCCACTGATGACTTTGATGTGAAGAAGCTGTGCAGACACTCCTGGCAGGGAGTCCCGAGCATTGGCACTAAAGTAGGACACCTCCTCCCTCATGATGGCTGGACGCAAAACATACCCACAGTTGCCGTTCTGCCTGAACCAGCCAAGGTTGAGGTCCATCATCAGGCCTGGCGTCTGGTAGTTCATGGCAACGATCTGGCAGCCACACTTCCAGAAATCCTGTGGGTTCATGTTGCTGGCATCAATCCTCATGGGCGTGGGATATACCCTGGAGAGGAAGCGCTTGTTGTAACAGACAAATTCTTCTGGGAACTCATTGGCGAATCTGTTTGCATCGACCTCATTGAAGGAACATATCTCCCAGTATTTTTGGTCCCTCTTAGAGATCTCAAAGTCCCTGAACTGGACTGACTTGCAGAGAGATACAAGGTCAGATAGCTCCCTGCACAGTCTGAGTCTCTTGCAGCCTAAGCCATTCAGTTGGTCCTTGTCATCAGCTCCCACTCTTCGGGACATTTCCAGACCCTCTTCCTCATCGGTTACATCCCCCTCAAGGTCAGTGCAGCTGGGTGGTAGCTTCTTACCTTTGAGGAGAATTTTACCTTTGAGTTTTTCAGGGGAGGGTAGGTAGTTTTCCTCCTTGTTGGGGGGTTCGACATGCAGTTTATCTCCAAGAATCTTCTTCATGTGCTGTGCCATGACCCTCTGCTGGGGGATGCAGCAGTGGGTAACCAAGCAGACAATCAGGGGATACTCAGAGCTCTCAAAAGCGTACTGGTTTATGATGTCCAGAACTTTAGAGAGAGCGAGCTGTGAGGCTACAGAACTACCGACGTACACCACTGGTTCATTGTCAGGGCCGTCCCACACAATGATCTCAATGCTGCGACACCCCATCCTTAGAGCTCGGATGTAGCTGCTGATGTCTGACGAACCCCAGAAATGGTCTTCTAGAAGGGAGGCATTATGTGAGGAGTTTATGTAGTAATGGGAGAGAGGCTGGGTCATATCCTGGCACACACGTTTGTGCTGGGGGTCAAAAATGTGGCATTCGGAGGACAGGAGGTAGTGTGTAAATCCATCAATGGAGAGGTAGGCCCTCTCTCTGCCTTCGGCTGATGGCTCAAATTTCTGAACAATATCCCTGCACATGTCCTCAGTTACAGCTTCCACACCCTGCTCCACCTCTACGAATAGCATCAGATCTTTATTGTCCAGATACTCCTTGTTACTGGAGAACTGCACCAGCAGGAAGAAAATCTCTGGCCGTGTGCAGAGCTCACAGTAGGCCTCCACGAACGTGTCCATGTTAATTGCCTCTCCGTATTGGTCTTTAGCTTTCTGGAGTTCCTTGAACTTCAGCTCTATCCTGGACTCCTTCATTCCAGGGTTGAGGCCCTTAATAATCTGGGTGGCTCTGAACAGGTCTATGTGTCCTTCCTTTTCCATATCTGCTAGCTCAAACACTGAGCCAATCCAAGACGTTCGTAGGCTTGGTTGACTTGGTTCCACCATGTCTACGGTGTGGCGGCCATAAGACACCAGATACCTCAGGCCCATCACCCAGGTGCTGACAACATCTGCTGTACTGGCTACCAAATCTAAGGACTCATAGTTATCCCCATAGATGATCGAGAATGCACATTCATCTGGGAACTGATCTGAGAGACCATTGCTGCGCAGAACAGGAGTTTTCTTCCCCAAACGAACTTCTTTGATGCTCTTGATTTCCAGTTTGGCCTTCTCTGAATCCTTCTTCGATGGCTCCCAACGGAGCCAGTGCATGTCTGGATCCAGCAGGAAGTAGCGGTTGTACATGCGTGAGTTGGACCGCACCTTTTTCATCTCACAGCCCTCCATCATGAAGGCCATGCAAGCAGCTGTGCTGTTGATCTTACGATCACTCGGCATCGAGCTGAAGGACACTGTTTTCTTCCTGACCTGCCTCTGTTTGGAGCCATCCTGGAAAGACAAGGGGAGGGGAAGTTGGAGAAGAGAAATTTTTCTTTGTTACACTTTGTATCTGAATTCAAGAAACAATACTGAGTACAACAATGATATGACAACAAACAGAAAAGGAGAAAGGCAGAATTTGTGCTTCTTTCTAATCTTACAAGAAAAATCCTACAACATTTACTGTAATAACACTAAACGGTAAAGACAGACAATGATACACCACTCTCATCAGTAAACTGCTGAACTGCTGAGTTCCTGAACACAGAGAAATATGACAATCAATATTAATGGGCTGCCATGAAATGTCGAGTTATCAACTGCTTAGGCAAAACCTTTCTTTTCACTCTTCTCCCCAGCAGTGAGCCGACATGCTCGGGCTCATCTTTATGGAGATGGGACACAGTGGTTGACAGGCACCATGTAGGGTCTTGTTTGACATCTCACTGTTAAAATAGCTTAAAAAAAAACCAAAACCCTTGCATTTATCTGTGACACACCAACAGCCTAAGAGATAATTACTTGCTTACTTAAAATGCACATCTCCTTTTCTAATTACTGGCATTCCTCTCAGCATTTTTCTGGGGTTTTTCCTTTAAAACAAATCTCAATATACTGTATACGACATGAGGTCTGTTTCTTTTTAAACAGGGCTGCTTGCAGTAATGATAGGTTATAAAAGTGGATGAACGATTTACAGTGTGGCTCAAGTCACAATGGTTTCATTTTGCAAACAAAGTCAAGGGCTTTAAAATTGGTTTCATGTTACTTTTAAACTACAAATGAGATTTGCTGATTATATATTCATCCTGTGGGCGACCTCTTATAAATACATTTCCTCCAAATATCCTGCTACTGTGTGCTTGCTTGACTTAACTTGTTTAAAAAAAATAAAAATTAAAAAAAGATGCACCACACCACCTGCAACAACATTTCTAGACATTTGCAGCTTTTAGGTCTGTTAGCCTAGCTGGCAAAAAGCAGACAGTGCTGCCCTATTTCCACACAGGGCTGTGGTTAGCTAGATAGCCTGAATGCAGATGGCCTGGTTTTAGGACTTGGAATATGGGCTTGCTGAATAATGCATACTGCAGAGAACAGTACAATAAAATCAAACCTAAACCAATCGGCAAATTACTTTGAGACACTCTTGACATAAAGCCTTTAAGACGGTCATTGTTGAAAGTGACACATCCTCTTTTAAAGGATTTTTTCTATCACTACAGTGACATGTCAGTAGTAATGTTTGATTACTCCTCCAATATGAAATAAATCTAACCACAGCCACTTAATCTCAGTTTCTACCCTTGGTCTGTGTCTCTTTATTTATTATTTTTTTTAAGAGAGAAAGCTTTGAAAGGTCAGAGGGCCTCAGGGCTTCCCGTGTCTTCTTCCCTAGTCAGCGGATGCCTGTGCAGATCTGATGGATCTCCCCTGGGCAAGGTTCAACTCTAGCCACAGTGAAACACCTCAGGACTATTCATCTTCCACCTGACGGCCAGAGGCGGATGACGCCCGGCAACTCATCACGATTAATGAGCACCATTTGACGCGGAGCTGAAGAAATGACATGATCATCACTCTCTGGTTTTGCCCTTGTTTTATGACCTCTGTCGCTTGTCCCTTCACATAATCAGCCAACATCATAATTTCCAAATGTGTGATTATTTAGAGCTGAAAAGAGAACATTTAAATAGAGATAGAGGCAGAAATGATTCAATGTGGATGAAAATACCTCTTGGATATTTTAGTCAGTGGCGCTGAAACCAGATGGTGTGTTGTGGCCCAGTGATGCTGGGACCACCCAGGTCAAAAGGGTTGCTCGCTATGTGTTAAAATAGAGCTATTCAGGCATTTATTTTCTCCCCCTTGAGAAACACTTGCATGCGATTGTTGGGAGAGCTCGTGCCAAGACCTACAGGCACATGCATGCAGCTTTGCCAAGACCGTGAGGGAAAGGACGGTGCTGTTGGTTCAGCTGAGGGATAAAACCATTCCCGGTCTTACACAGAGGTAACCTCGGGGTCAAAAGGTAGAGGTAAACTGACCACAGCACTGATGCTAACCTCATCTTCATCCTGTGGAAGTGGGAGATAAATCTGGAGGCCACAATCAAGAGCTTACATTTCAACACATGCTCTTTAATCTCACTGGCCTGCTCCTTTCGCCTCATGTGACAGAAAATTACAGTTAACAATCCCAGCCTATTTATAAAAACAGGCCAAAATGACAGTTGGTCTCTCCTCAGAAACTGTCAGCGAAATCAACCAGATGGTCATCTACACCGACTGGGGGACTTGTCAGAGTCTGAAGGAGCGGCTCAGTGAAGACGGATCTGTTCAGGTCTGATTGTTTCCAGGCCTTCTTCAGGGAAGTGCTGCAGCCGCACAGGGTCAAAGGGCATGAGGGTAATCTAACGTCTCATTAACATGCTGTTACAATTAGCCGGACAACCACACAGGACAGCAAGCCGTTTCTCTCCGCCTCTCAATCAAAACCAAGCAGGCACACTGTGGGTCCGTTAGGGATCACTTCCTGCACAAACCAAATCCTGCTTCTATTACATTCTGCTGAATTCTGGATTTAAATGCAAAATAATAAGACATAGAGGTCAAGAATTAATCACTCACCAGATTAATTATATTATAATAACGATATGGGCTGTATAAATATGCATAAATAATGAGTCATTTGTCATAATATCACGAACATTTTATTTGTTTGGAACGACCTTTTTAAATTCCTGCCACTGTGCTTCCCTACATGAAGTCCTCTTCCCTTTTCACTTTCTCTCACCATTTTTTTCCACAGCCCCTGGGGCCTTTCCTGGTAGAGATGTCAGTATTTCTGCTCATGTGTGCTCCAGTGCTCCTGACTTGACTGCCTGTTGCTGCAGTGATGTGGGGGTATTTTGGTAATCCTCCACACCTCCCCCATTTCCCTTCCTGTGGGGGACAGTGGCCGCTCCAGGCTGGGTCAAACACTTCCTGATGGGAGGGTGAAGCTGCTGTGGACGGACAGGCTGGGAGATGATCCTTGTGAAGGGCAGTGGTTTGTCACACACTTTCTCTCCCTCCCTCCCTCTCTCTCCCGTTAGTGTTGTCACACCCTGACACTGGACGCCACAAGCAGTGTGACATGCGCAACTTAACTCCAGGGATGCAATTAATGCAACACGCTCTGTGCTCTCAGGCAGAAAACATCAGCAGCTCTCAGGTTGTCTGGTACACCTCAGTCCCCCACTGCACCCAGTATACCAACACTTAAAACCCCAGTGCAAATTAAATGCAATATTTTTTATAGGTTTTGTGTATTCACTATATTTCTAACAACAAGCTATAAAACATACAGACTCTATGCTTTCCTGTACTCCCCCAGTCCGCTGTGATTCCAGGAATGCTGTGCAATCAGAGAGATTAATGCCTTTTACACCTCTACAGAGTGCACAAGCAAAATTAAAAAGTCCTCTTGCTCTGATCACTGTTGCATGAACACACATTTGCAGGTTAAAGGATAAATGGAGTCTGCATGTCTCAGCCACTGGACCGTCAAATGTTAAAATGACCGAAGCAATCTCAACCAATCCCCCACAGTGAGGATGACTCTCTCTCCTGACTCTGGACATACTGCTCCTTTCACCACCATGGCCCACTTCCTCCAGCAAACCTCCAACCGTCCCACCTCTTCATCACAGTCGTGTTGGCCGCCTGCCACTCGCTCCTATCATATCTCAACTCTAAAACAGGTCTGCAGAAAGTAGTCAGGCACGGCTCAGTTCCCCTCGCCCACGGAGCTACTGTGCCGCTTGTGTGTGTGCAGTGAGAATCAGTGAATAAGGCAACAGGGGGGCGTGGGTAATGGAGAGTGAAGACAGAACAGAGCAGAGCCCTCTTGATGACGTGCTCCCCGAGATGTGAGTCACAGTGTGTGTGCTCTGTTTGCCTCCATGTGTGATCGAGGATCATAGGATCAGTGTCTACACACATATACCCTGACAGACAACTAGTCACAGCTAAACCACATTACACGGCAAATGCACACATTGACATATCAAACACTGAGATTTCAAATGCACACAGGCACCACAATGACACACTATTACTGTGTTTGGATGGTAAAGGATTTCCATTGAAGCGTTCGCTGTTAGTTTGTGTAACTACCGTATTTTCCGGACTATTGAGCGCACCTGTCTATAAGCCGCTGTTGAATTTATTCAAACAGTTTCATCTAAATGTATCGGCGGCATGGAGCTTGCTAGCTTGTAAAAAGCTAACAAGCTTCGTGCCGATACATGAGCCACACCGGTGTTTAAGCCGCAAGGTTCAAAGCGTCGGAAAAAAGTAGCGGCTTATAGTCCGGAAAATACGATAATCCCTTGTTTTCATTATTCTTATAAGATGAATATTTTTCCAATCACTAGTTTCCATTTTCCACACTTTTCCAGACCTGGACATTTATAAATTTCATACTTTCCATACTCCCATAGGAACCCTGATTGTATTAGTATCTTTTGAGTACCGTATTTTCCAGACTATTGAGCGCACCTGTCTATAAGCCGCTATTGAATTAATTCGAACAGTTTCATGTGGTCCACT
>OOFC01004366.1:6741-33267 GCA_900323345.1 Pseudochromis fuscus | reverse complement strand
TCCTAGTCTATCTAAAATTGAATCTGGGATACCATTCTGACGGGAGAAAAAGTAAAAACCGTACAGTTGTGTTGTTTGAAGACGCGGGGGCTTGAATTTGGGGGTCCCTGAATTCTCATTTGAAAGAAATGAAATGGTGAACGAGCTGATAAAGAAGAAGAAGAAAAAAGATGGTGGTGTGTGTGTGTGTGTGTGTGTGTGTGTGTGTGTGTGTGTTTGGGGGGGTGAGCTGAGAGAAAAGGAATCATGGCACGGTTGTTTCATGCGCTGCGCCAGTCGGAAAAGTGATTTACACCAAGACTTTATTCCCCCCGACTGATGCAAAGACAGTGCATGTCTTTCTTTTTTTCTTTTGGATTATTGTTATTATTGTTTATCGACCACACGCACGTGGGCCTATACGTGGTCAATCCATCGGATGGAAGCATCAAAACGGAGAGTGATGCTTTTTACGCATCCATCAAGTTCAGTTTCCGCGCCGGACACTGTGCGTAAAAAGTTCCCTTGAACTGTTTATTCACTTTGTAATTATCATTTCATTTTTACACATTGCAACTTTCCTGCAGTTTTCCAGGCCCCTGAACGCCACATCCTCATGAAACTCATCTTATTATAATTTCTAAATATTTCCATCAGCTTTTTAAACAAGTCAAACAAGTTGTGGACACTTCTTGCATAATTCAAAAGATTTTCTGGGAACTGAAAAGTACAGACTTATTGTTTATTTATTTATTTATTTGAATAAAATAATTATTTAGACCTGTAATTCAAGGCCGATATTAAATGAAATAATAATTGAAACTCTCCAGTCCCCAGGTGTCCTCAGGCTGAAAACTCAATGAGAGGTTTTGTGTTTATTTGTGTTTTGCTTTTCTATTGTTACTTTGCTTCATATTGTTGGGAAAACAAATCTGCATTTTTACCATATAAAAAAGATTTCAAAAACATTTGCCAACACTGAAATGCTGAGAATCCTTTAATGTTCTGGTTTATTAGAAATAAGCACATGAGCCTTTATTACATGTTGTACATGAGAAGTGGCACAAAGAGATAAAATCACCTCCAAAGATGAAGTAAAATGCATAGAAAATACATCAGCTTTGGTCTATCTGGCCTATAAATTTCCTTCTTTCTTATCTTGAGTCTCTTTAACCCCTGAGATTTATGGTGTGACCCCTCTGAATGATCCTGACCTCCAGGTTGGGAACCACAGCTCTAACCTCATTTATACATTAAACATCTCTCTCTGCCTCATTACACAGCTTTTCTTTTCTCCTTTGATTTAATTATTAATTTGCTTTTAATGTACAGACAGTATTTCAGTGTCAGGAGCTGCTGATTCAGAAATTCACACACTCATCTCCACTAGTCACCACTTATCAACCTGCTTGATTTCCTCATGCATATTAATTATTACTATTATTATTAGGATTATTATTATTCATGTCCTGCTTGCTCAGATGCCTTCCATACATTAAAATGTGATTTACAGTGGGACGTCTCACACACACACACACACGTTTTTGAGTTATTGTGTTGAGTCTTTGAATTTTCATGCAGTACAAACTTTCCATACATCAAATCCTGCAGGCGGGTGAGCTGTGTGTTTTTGCTCATTAATAATCAGATGCTTTTTAAATATGCAGCGTTATTTACAAAAACAACAAACTGCTCAGCACGGTTTTACAATAAGTTTAAATTCTAAGGAGCATTTCATGTTGTTTTGGGGTTTGATAAAAACTCTCATGTTGTTTACACACTTACAAACACTTACACAGTGCATTACTCTAAAGGTTGCATGTGTGACCAGTTCTTCATTTACTCACATCTTCATCAATAAAGTCTCAGAAAATTCACTGCATTCATGGAAACATTTTGTGTGACTGGTTTATTTCTGTGTGGGAGTCTCAGTGCAGCCTCTGTCATCACTGGGCCTCTGCTCCGTATGTGACTCTCTTCTCTTTAATCACCGGTTACTTCTTTAACCCAACAATCGCCTCAACTAATCTGTAGATGATGTGTCGTGCAGAAGGCGATTCCTGCCAAAATAAAATGTGAACAGAAAGATGGATGTAATCCCCTTTGTAGTGTGTGGCAGCAGCATTTGAAGTCAGTCTAAACGCCGAGCTGGTTTATATTTGTTCCTTTGCACCGAGGCTCCGGGGTGAGTATAATAACTGTTAGTCAATTAGTATTATTAACAGTTATTAACAGACCAAATCATGGATGCACAAAAACCTGAATGGTTAAATGAGTGAAAATGGATGAAATCTTCTTTTGAAATACCTAGAAAATTCTCACAGAGTTTGGTTGGCAGCTCGCTCTGATTTCCTGACCTCCCTGTGGCCCTGCATAAAAATAAAGAGGAATATTTGAGTGCTTATACTGCAAAGCAGGTAAATACAGGAGCTTCTGATATCAAGCTGTCAAACACACACAGTCAAGCCACACACACACACACACACACACTACCTGGCTGATTTAGTGCCTTCAGCGACTCAGGTTGAGGGCAGCACTGGCAGTCCAAGCCAATGGAATCCCTCGGTAAAGAGGATGCTAATCGTAGCTTCTTGTGCCTGAGCATGTCTTCCTGGGCCAAATGAGATTAGAGGGAGTGGGATATGGCGAAACGACGTGCGTGGGGTTCTGGAGGTGAAAGGTAAAGGCACTTATCAGGAGGGTTCCCCTCGGGGTCCTCGACGGCTGACTCAATCAAAACCCTGCACGCACTTCTCACTGGATTAGACTAATCAGGAAGGAGCAGGGGATGTATAGACCACTTATCTGAAAAAAAAACATTGGGCTCTCTTTCCCTTTGAAAAGACCCTACAGAAATGTTTGTTAATTTTATTTATTACAGGATGCTTGTCGATGTGGCAATCTTCCATGGAATCATTAAAAAGGGCTCTTCCACTCACTGAAGGCACGCACTGTTTACATGCTGCAAAGATAGAGGAGCCTTTGATGTTCCACATTTCCCCCCGTTCGCTCATTGTCTTCATTATTTATATATTTACTTAGATTTTTTTTTTCCTAATTTATTTTCACCATTTGTGTTTCTCTGTGTGCCACAACAGATCAGACTGATGGAAGGTAGTCAACATAACAAAGACCCTGAAAGGTATATGAATATTTATTACGGGGATGACTTCAGAGCCAGACAGGCCGTTAGCAGTCAAAGGAATAGTGAGAAGATAACAGCAATTTTCACACTTATGATTACCTTCAAATTAATCTCTATTTCTTGAAGGGATGTGGGATAGTTGACTAGTCTATCTTTCATTTCTCGATTAAAAAAAGTTATTTAATCCAAGTTTCAGCTACTTGTTTGACAAAATAATCCAAAAACAATTGGAAATCTTAATGGGAACACATGTAGAAAAGGGTAAATCACTGACAACATCCAAACCTATTACTGAAGTAAAACCGTTAATGCATCACTTATGGCTGTGGTGTTATTTAAAGCTAATCCTCTGTGTTTTAAAGCAACTTCTGAAAGAAAGTAGAACATGTTTTTCCTCCTTAATAAAACATTCATACAACACACTCAGGATTGACTTGGTTTGGTGTGAACAGCCGCTGATGTTAGCAAACATTAACGCATAGCATAGCATTTATCTTCCCTATGATGTCACTGTAAGTATACACAATGTATAGATGTAGTATCTTGTAATAACAATCAGTGGCCACAGAGGTCGCTGTTTAGCAAAATTCTTGCTTTGAAGTTCTTAAAAAGTTGAAGTAAATATAACAAATATCAATATACAAAACCACACCATTAAAGTCTGATTTCTGAATTTACAAATCTGAGATGCTTTTGTATTAGGATGTTTTCCCTCCTTGTTGTTATTATTGTTTTGTTGTTGTCTCCTAATAAGCTCCACTGAAGACATGAAACCGTGTCTTGCTTATGGATTTGAATTTTTCTGTGTCTACATCAATGCTGCATAAAATTCGACCATTATCCACAGGTACAGGTGAGTCATCATTAATTCACTTTAATACAGGGAAGCAGTATCCCTGCTATTCTCACCATTACTATTGAAGTGTAATTTCACAACATCAGCAACTTCTCTCACAAGACAAGAAAAAGTTTGTAGATGCTGCAACAACAGCCATCAACCAAACAGAAGAAAACAAAACTTTCCCTCTCAGCCTCAATCTATTATTCAGTTTTTAAATTTTCTACTTGTCAAACAGAAAGCAGCTGACTTGTACATCTTTGATTCACCAAAACATTTCAGATGACTGACTCTGAGTCGTTTTCTATCGCTAATGTTAATGCTAACGCTAATGATCAAACATAACTCTAACTGTGTTCTCTATTATATTATTATCATTCTTATGAATAGAAATAATTAAACTAGAAAGCACCAACCTCCTCCAAGGCATAATCCAGCTGTACTGATGTTACAGACTGAACATTGTTGCCCTCTTGTGGCGAAATAGCAAAACTGATCTTGCTGAAAATCATTGCGATCTATAGTTATTATATAGCGTATTTTCCGGACTATTGAGCACACCTGTCTATAAGCTGCTACTGAATTTATTCAAACAGTTTCATGTGGTCCACTCTGACCGGGTCTGATGTGACGAGGCTAAATATATCGGTGGTACGGAGCTTGCTAGCTTGTAAAAAGCTAACGAGCTTCGTGCCGCCGATACATGAGACACACCGGTGTTTAAGTTCAAAGCGTCGGAAAAAAGTAGCCGCTTATAGTCCGGAAAATACGGTACATTTCTTTTTTTGGCTACCATCATCAAGTACCATACAACCAGCAGTGTGATCTAAAAGGATGTGGTACTGAGATAATGATGATGGAGAAAATAAATTTATAAATATTTTCTGCATCTGCATTTTCTTATTAAACAGCAGGGACACAATTTGACAATGTAGCCCCAAGTATTGGTGACTTTTGGTGATGTGGTGCAGTGGCCACAGCACCACACCATCTTGGGGTATTATACCGGCCTCTTTTCGAGCTTCGTGCCGCCGATACATGAGCCACACCAGTGTTTAAGCCGCAGGGTTCAAAGCGTTGGAAAAAAGTAGCAGCTTATAGTCCGGATAATACGGTAGTTATGTTGCTCACACACAAACACTCAGTATGTTCACATAAACAGGTCGTTACAGCTGAGCAGTGATTTCTATGCTCACAGTCGTAACAGTCAACAGCTCATGTAGGAGATGTCACTTACACCTGCTAAACACAGCCGGACGTCAGAGGAGCAGGCTCTTCACATGTCCTGAGGAGGACGACCATGTGTTGAATCCTCTGTTTGTGTGTGTTACGTGGCAGCATTGACGTCACCTCCTGCAGTCAGTGGAGTCAGGACAGAGGTGCTTCTGAAGGAATAACCAAAACACCAGTGTAGCTGGGCTGGGACATGTCGATGGAGTAATGTATGTGATGTAATACTGTGTGCATAAAACATGGTCTAATACAGTTTTAGTACAGGGAGTGAATTCAGGATGGCAGCACCACCTCAGTCCATCCCAGGTCCTGAGCTCATTTTGTATTGGTCCAAGAGGGTTTCTAATATTTTGTGACAGAGTAATATAAGGGTCTATGCTGCTGAAAGTTTTTTAACTGAGTGAATGGGAGATTGGACAGAGTTTCATGTCAAAGCTGCACATGTGGAGATATCTAAAGAAATGGATTTTTGTTGTGTGGTGATCTGTTTGCAGTGTTTCAGCATTTTCTTGTCCATGCAGTGTTTGTGATGTCATGTTGTTTAAACAGGTTGTAAAATTGCCTTTTCATTCCCTCATGGGACGTTTGTTATCTTCACATGCAGACAACCAGAAACACAGTAAATATAAACATTTGTACATGGGAATGTAATGTACCGTATTTTCTGGACTATAAGCTGCTACTTTTTTCGACACTTTGAACCCTGCAGCTTAAACACCAGTGTGGCTCATGTATCGGCGGCACGAAGCTCGTTGGCGTTTTACAAGCTAGCAAGCTCCACACCACCGATACATTTAGCCTCGTCACATCAGACCCGGTCAGAGTGGACCACATGAAACTGTTCAAATAAATTCAATAGCGGCTTATAGACAGGTGCGCTCAATAGTCTGGAAAATACGGTACATCAAATGACATTTTCTAATTCACATAAAAGTAAAATGTTGCTAATTACTTGTTAAGTTTTGACCAGTGTTTGTTTCTTTGTTCATCTGTGTATTTGTTCACAACATTATGACAAAACTTATCAATAGATCTAATGATTTTATTTTTTTGAGAGAAAGAGACAAACTCCCAAAGAACAAACATTTCATTTTTGGACAATTAAAAAAAACAAAAAAAAAAAACAAAGGTGAAAGAGAACCAGGAGGTGGCGATAAAACACCTTCATTGAGCTGGACAGGAGGAAGAAGAAGAAAGCAGTGAGTACAGGTTGAAAACAGTGAAAAATTTTGGCTCTTTGTAAAAATAAAAATTATAATTTTGTGAATGAATGTGAGTAAATTTTGTTGAAAATCTCCACACGCATGCAGGATGAAGATGAGGTGAAGATCAGATGTGATTATGGTGGAAGGTTGTGCTCTCTGAGTGCTGTGTTGTTAGCATGTTTGGAAAGTTAACTAAAACCCTGATCCTTCTCCAAATTGTACCGAATTGTGTTTGTTGCCAAAACCTAACCACACAGAATACACACCCTGTGTCACAATCCTGCACACACACACACACACACACACACACACACACACATGCTGTATTAGCTTCTTGCAGAAATCCCACGATCATTACATCTGGTGAAGAAGGAAGTTGTAGGTACAAACTGAAAACAAGAAAATAATTGGGAAACTTTGTCACTTCTTAATGGATTTTGGTGAAAATCTACACACAGACACACACACACACACACACACACACACACACGCGCGGATTATACAAATTTGGGGAAATCGTCCTGTGAGATAAAATGTGCTAATTCTTACATATTTAGATGAATTAGTAAACAGAAGATAAAGGTGTTTGTTGGCTGAAGTTTTCAACATCTGAGTCATGAAAATGTTACACAAAGAAAACATTAAATGAATTAAAAGTTAAAGTTAAAATGTTTTTGGTATCAATAAAAAGATAAATGCATGGTGGTTGGTGCAGCACCATTCTCACTGCTGTATCATATTATATATACAGATATATACACCAATGCAATTTGATGCAATTTTGACCTGAAGCTGTATCTTGGAAACTGGAGCGTGTGCATGAGTTACACAGCACTGCTGCAGAATATTAAACATGATGATCATTAGATAAATGGAAGAGCCCTTCAAACTGCTATAATCTGCACTGACCATGTCACTGCAGTGAACCTGCTCTGATGTGCTAACTCATGTCTGTCCTTGCCTATTTACGCTGTTAAGTCCTGATGAATGCACGCCGTCATGGTCTGACACACCCTGAACTGGGCCGCACACAGCATCAGATCAAACCAAAAGAACAGCCTTGAGTGCCTTACAGCTGTGATTTACAGTTGTATTGATTGTTGTAAAGTCCTCCTGTATATTCCAGGATGAAATCGGCATGCCATTTAGATCGTCTGCAGGACGCCCAATATGCGAATAATACGGTAATCTTTTGGTCTGCTGTATTGATTTACCTTGGCTCAGGAGCTGTGTGAGAGTCTGAATGAGAGGTGCCCCCTTTACTCTCCATTCAGTCTATAGTAACGCAAAACAATGTGCACTGTACGGCGCTGTTATCACCACAAAGCCGCACAGTGTTGATTGTACCGACTAATTATGCCAGCAAATACTTGTGGAAGCGCAGAGCAGCAGATGAATAAGATATCAGCCTTGTAGAGAGGCTTGATTTACCGTATTGTTGAATAATGGAAGATTCAGGTGCCTCCCAGTACATGACATGATAGCGAGCTTCATACAAGATGCTTGGTTAATTTCACATCCTTTCAATTGTTACATTGTTGTTAGAGAGTGAATCAGAAAGAAAATGAGGCCAAACTGTGACATCCTTCAGAGCGTAAGTACCACAGTAAACAGGAATTCATGCACTCGATGCTGTACTGAACGATGCTGGGATATATAATCATCTTATATTTACCTATATTCAGTGAGTGCAGTTATACTGTAGCCATGCAGGTCTCTGAGAATCTGATTGTCAGGAGTTTCATTGAGTAACTTGCCCACATCTACTTTATACTAAGCTTCAGCTGCTGTTAAACAGCTTGTAGCTAAAGCAGCAAATGCTGAGTTTGGAATTATGAGCAATGCATGGTACTGCAAATAACAGGTTATAAATAGAAAAAAAATCTCTTTTTACATTTATGTTTAAAATTTTGTTTTACTATTTATTTTTTTATTTTATGTATTTTACTTTAATTTGTACTTGTACTGTCTAACAAATCATTTGTACCTTCAGGTATTAGACTGTACAACACACACATCTGAACCGAACTGTACTTGTGGGTGTACTCTTCTTCTTCTTCTTCTTGTTATTATTGTTTTATTATTATTACTTGTTATTATTACTTGTGTGATTTAACGTCTGTATTGGTGTGTTTGCTACCGGACATTTGAATTTCCCCAAATGGGGGTTAGTAATCTATCTATCTATCTATCTATCTATCTATCTATCTATCTATCTTTGAGATTTTATGTATACTAATTATGGATTCTGTTTGATCTAATAATGATTATTGAATACAAGATCATCTCCTGTATTTGTGACTTAACTCTTGTCCAGTGAAGTGGCCAAAAGTCTGGGACTCGATGCCTTTTTAGTCACTTTGTGAACTGGAGTTTGTTTGCATGACATCGTGTTCCTGCAACATGATGAATGAACTGGTCAAGGACAGAGAGAAGTTTCTGCAGATGAGGCAGCAGTGGGTAAGATGAGATCCCAATGTGGAGATTTCTATTTCTTTTATCTTATCATTGTAAAGCTCTTTGTGCTGCATTTCAAGTATAAAAGGTGTTGAACAAATAAAGTTTAATATCATATTATCATTATTATTATTACAAGTAGGTGGCTAGCGTAATGAGACATCCTCCTTTAAATCTAAGATAGACACCTCTGTCCAGGAAACCTTGTGCAGCTGAGGCTGACAGCATCACAAACATCTGTCTGGTGTCTGCAGATGTGCAACAAAAGGATACAACGATTTGGAAAAAGGTCGTGAACACAGCAGCATTGTCATCAGTAAAAACCTTTTTAGTTTCATAATGTAAAATCTGATAAAAATCAGATTCAAGTCTTTAATTTGTTGTTACTGTGTTTTGGCTTTGTAGTGGTGCTATCTGGCCATAATGCTTTAGAGGATTACAAAGTTAATTGAATCACTTGTTATTCTTGTAAAAAAAAAATATGACTATATTTGTAAAATGATTGTGCAGCAGGTAAAATGACTCATTCATTAACTGTTACTTTTTCATACAGTAAAGTGCAGATCTGTCACATTACAACCAGCATTTGTCAAACTGAACGTCCAGTGACTCAAAGCTTCAGGGATCAGAGACAATGTAATGAAGGAAAAACATGGTCCTGTGCACATGGAGTGAAGCTTTAAACATCCTGTTAGAAGTGAAACAGGACAAATCTTCTGATTAAAGGGCAGGTTAGATACAACAATTTAGATTTAAAGTAAACCTGAGACAATATTTTAAGAAGATTTAACTTCTGTCTCCTGATGAATTTCCAACAAAACAGGAAATGAAGGCAGAACTCAACACTGAAACACAGCAAAATATCAAAGCTAGCTAGCTAACATCACTAGCTAACATTAGTACTATGCACTGTAGCAGCTCTCCAAAAACAATCCACCATACATGCTAAGCTTTCTCCATCATTTATTGTAAAACAGAAAGTTTCCATATGTTCACTCGATCCCGCCGCTCCAACATCCAGTTGTTTTTTGTCACCTAGCAACCAAACTGAAATGATGTTAATTGACATTCTGTAAAACCCATCCCACAGTAGCAAGTTGTTTAAACTGAACAATTTCCAATTCTATAAACTAACTCAGAGATCTATGAAAGCCATGGTTAAAGCGATTGTTTCATGTTTTATTACCTTTGCTCCCATGACCCACTGATGGGACCCACTCCTGATATGAGTCGCGCACACAAACACGAAGGAAAAAGCACAACAGCCTCCTTTGGTCATTAAACTAAGTGAAGTCTCAGGCAATCTCCATATCTCTCTATTTTGGAAATTATTATTAACCCTCTAACACTGAGCGTACCGTCAGCGAACAAAGTGACTAGCATAAACCAATTTATTGTAATTCCTCGGCCATTTGCGCTAGCGACGTGAATTCAGCTGATTCTGAAAGCCAACAAGTGGAGCGTTATATATTACATACATTACGGCAGTAATGCAGAGGAGTGGAGTAATGCCGAGACATGCACCGTTCCGTACATATTACATACATTACGGTAATGTATGGAAACTCCACTTGTCGGGTTTCAGAATCAGCTGGAATCAAGTGGCCGAGGAATTACAGTCATTAGATTGACACACATCACTTTCTGTCAGCAGCTAAATGTTCGGGGTAAAAGAGTTAATGCTTTCTGATAGGTTTGTGATTTATTTACCTGGTGTTTTTTCCTAGGTTAATCTTTAACTTTCCTTATTTTTTTACTTTCTTAGTCCATTTTTGGTCGGGCCCGGGCCCTACCGACCCTAGCGGTTCCGTAGTCCGCCTGTATTTCTGAGGAACCCTGAATCCACCATCACCTCCTCGAACACGGACAGAAACTCACAGGAACATGTCAGTACCAACAAACATGGAGGGAAACGAGGGAGATCAGCAGCGAAGAGACAGTGAATGCCCAGAAACAGACCCACACATTTGGCGACACTGGGTTTTCAAGCACAAAGCATGAAGAGATAGAAATGACAAGTATGTGATGGAAAAACTGCCATTTTTTGTTAATGATGTGATGTCTATTAGGAATCAAATGAAGTCCCCTCTCTGAACATACTGAATTACATCAAGAGTTTACATACATGTTTCACATTGAAGGGAAGAGTAAAGAAGAAATGTGCTGTTGAGGTAAGAAACTAGATGTGGGCTTATGTTTGTTTGTATTGTGTTGAATCACATCATAATGCATCTAATCATATGAAACTGAAATGAATTGTGGAGTCAAATCAATATTAAATCACATCACCTTGAGAACAGGGGTGAATTGTATCGCATCATATCGGTCTGGGGCTTCAGTGTATCGTTAACATATCGTATCACTGTCAGCGTATCGAGATGCATATTGAATTGACCTCAGTGATGACGATACAACAAGATGAGACAACCCAAATATAGCTATATATATATATGTATATATATATATGAAGTAAATGTGATTGAACTTTGATATAAATACCGTATTTTCCGGACTATTGAGCACCTGTCTATAAGCCGCTATTGAATTTATTCAAACAGTTTCATGTGGTCCACTCTGACTGGGTCTGATGTGATGACGCTAAATGTATCGGCAGCACGGAGCTTGCTAGCTTGTAAAACGCCAACGAGCTTCGTGCCGCCGATACATGAGAAACACCGGTGTTTAAGTTCAAAGCGTCGGAAAAAAGTAGCGGCTTATAGTCCAGAAAATACGGTAAATATATGTATAGATGAGGTAAATGTGATTGAACTTTGATATAAAAACATTTCTTTTTTTGGCTACCATCATTAAGTACCACACAACCAGCAGTGTGATCTAAAAGGATGCGGTACTGAGATGATGATGATGGAGAAAATAAACGTATAAATATTTTCTGCATCTGCATTTTCATATTAAACAGCAGGGACACAATTTGACAGCGTACCCCCAAGCGTTGGTGACTTTTGAGGAGAGTGCAGTGGCCGCAGCACCACACCATCTCGGGGTATTATACCGGCCTCTTTTGTCTCTCTGGAAAATGTCAAGGCGTAATTGATATTTCTCACTGGGCCCTTTATCTTTGTGCCATGTTTCAGGTTCTATGATCTGGGTTCACGCTGACCTTTACCAGTGCACTCTTTTCTCTCGCTTTTTTGGGGCCCTCACTGAAAATAGCTCAATAGGATTTCAATGGGGTGTCTTTCATTTGAGACAATCTTCTCTTCCTCTTCCTACCCGCAGCCTCTTTGACGACAGCTATTTATTTTGGGACCCAACTTTTCAGCATGTTGTTTGATCTGAGATTTACTGCAGATGCTTTGTCCACTGAGGTCTGAAAAACTGTCCTGCTCTCCAGCAGCACCAGAGGAAATGTGCTGCTCTTACTGTCCTTGGATGCTCATTGAGATAAATGGGTTTAATAGTATAAAAACTCACAGCATGAACATGAAGTTTTGTGTTTACACTAATTAATTCAATGACCCAAAAAGTCCTTGTTGTTGTTGTGCATGCTTCCTGTTTTTGTTTTTGGCAATGATTGTTGGCCTGATCCCTGCTGTGGTCACCTTGAAGTGTCTTTTTAATTAGTCTCTTTACAACCACCTGACCAAGGACGGGAACTGAAACTATATTCTCCTCATGTGTTGAACACTGCCATTGTTCACCACACTAATAGAGTTATAGAGGTAATTGCTGGTGTTAATGAGCTCCATAGTATCTTCACCGGTGCATTTTTTTATTTATTTATTCTGCAGTGGCTTCGAACAAACAACCTGATTGAACATTTCACAACAGCTCAAATGCACGGTTGGTTTTTCTGACACTGCTCCATACGTCAGGTCACTGCAATCCACCACTTACACAAGGCAGAATAAACCATTTTGAAATCATATTGCTGGGAACCTTCAACACTCACATGAAAAACAGACTTTTATCGTTCGTGAAATGTGCTATTACTTATAGAAATGATATTTTTCTTTAACTGTTGAATGTCTAGACTGAGATTTTATGTTGTGCAAAGTGTGCACTGCTCTACATGTATACATGGTTATGTGAGTTTCTTCTTGTGGAGTCATTAACTCTTTAACACCTGAGCCGCAAATTGTCCACCTGGACTTTTTTGATTATTTTGATTTCAAATTTAACATCTGAAATCTGTTATTCATGTGCAATTGCAGTGTTTTTTCTTCACTGAAACTCTAAAATAAAATTCTGATTTTGTGTTTTTCTTCCTCATTACGGTCATTATACTCTTAAAACATGCATGAATTTTTCTGATAGTGCAAACAGTGACTAGCTGCTGGTGACACATTTGGTTTTAAAGAGTTAATCACTTTATTATCACCTTGTACCTTTTCCCCAGCTGAACATTTTCTAATATCGTCTGAACTTGTGTACCGTATTTTCTGGACTATTGAGTGCACCTGTCTATAAGCCGCTATTGAATTTATTTGAACAGTTTCATGTGGTCCACTCTGACCGGGTCTAATGTGACGATGCTAAATGTATCGGCGGCACGGAGCTTGCTAGCTTGTAAAAAGCTAACGAGCTTCGTGCCACCGATACATGAGAAACACCAGTGTTTAAGTTCAAAGCGTTGGAAAAAAGTAGCGGCTTATAGTCCGGAAAATATGGTAATTTCCCGACTTTCCAAGCTGAGATTTTGTCTCACAAGTCAGCTGATGAAACTACACAAAATTCCCTCTTCAACTTCTCTCAGGATATTGATCAGGAACATTGGGACAGGTACTACCTGATACCTGTGAGAGTTCTTCATCATCAGCAGCCTCAGATACGTCTTCATTTGTCAAGGTGCTGCCATCAAAGCTCTTCAATATCAAAGAAAATGATTTTTGTCAGTGACACAATGATGCAGCACCTGGGTTACAGGTTTAGTGCAGAACAGCATTTAACAGCAGTTAAACTGTTCAAATCCACAATGACAGTTTGACACCATGAAGACAAATGAGAAAATTACAACATTGCTTCTCATAGTTTTTATACAACAGACTGTTGCAGGAACTTTGATTATTACAAACTTGGCAACACTGGTGATCCGAAACAATCTTTAGAACTGTTTGAGATTTTGACACCAGAAAGTTGTTAAAAACAAATAATTTAAAGAGGGTCTATAATGTCTAGAATAGTTTTGCATAGATTTCAATTCAAAGAAGTTTATATTTAATCTGTAATGGTGATTTATGTGGTCCCTCCTCATCCTCTGTCTGAAACAAGCTGTGTCAACACTTTAAGTTTCGACTGTTAACATCAGGGAGAGAGACAGGAAACTGAAGCCGACTCTCCTACAGGTGACGTCTATACACAGTCTATGCTGCAAACAAACAGAATAAATGGAGTACATTTATATAGCTACCTAAGCTTGGTCCCAAAGCAGCAACTAGTTCACACACACCAATGGCTACCAAGCTGCCATGCACGGCACTAGCCACCATTGGGAGCAACTTAGGGTTTAGTGTTTTGCCCAAGGACACTTTAACATGTAGACAGGAGGAGCTGGGGATCAAACCCACAACCTTACGATTCATAGGCGACCCGCCACAGCCGCCCCAAAGCAACAAAACTTTGTTGACTAAAACTTTTCACCCCAGTCCAAACATGTTTGAGTCTGAATCTGATCCAGAAACTGAAAGCAGACAGAACCAACATTCACCACAAGAAGGATCCCAGCAGGACTCTGCTCTGATTGGTAAATACTACAGTTACCATCAGCAGCTGATTGTGGAAAATAACTGTGAATTCAGTGTTTTAATCACAAACTGTAATTAAAATGTTTTCTGTGTGTGACCATATCAATCAGTGTACATGTGGAAAATAATATTAAAATAAAATAAAATATTAACATCTGTACAGTATCTCTGTGCGCTGGTGGATATTTATATGCTACAGTATTTAGGAGAGGGAGAATTGGAGAACACACTCAGTTACTTTGACAAACATGATCTTTGATGGAGAAGTTGGGGATTTCCTACGTCACAAATCTCAGCCTCCAAACAGATTTCTGAAACCAAGTGTTTACATCCAGCTGCAGTCTGAGAGATTTACTGATCACTTTACCTCATGATTTGAAGCTTCAACCAAGTGTAGTATGAATACCAAAAACTGTAAAGCTGTACTGTGCGTAATATCATCCTGCTGTCCTGCATTTATGGATCCAACACTGTTTTCTTTATCACAGTTGGAGAAGATTAAATGTATTCCTTTAAATGTCTTCAGTATAACATTTACCATCTATTTATCATTCAACAAGAGACACAATACTTCAAGAAATGTTGCACAGTGCACCTTCATAAACACCTTCAACATCCTGGGTGTACCACAGCCTGGTGTATGTTGGTGTTAAAGGGTTGCAACATTAGATGACACAGCCAGACACAAACAGGCTGTGATAGCCATAACTTTAGCTTTTATTTTCAGGATCCATACTCTGCCAGCTGCACCATGACATCTGACAGGGCCATGGATGAATTTCCTTACTATGTTTTTCTTTTCACTGGCTTGTCAATCAGTTTTCAAAAAGATACACATGCTGTCTGCTCTGAAATGGTCAGATTTGTTCTACACAATCCACCAAACGTTGTTTTCTAGACACAGCTGCAGGATTATCAGGCAGCATTACCAATATTTAAACCCTCTTTTTTTTTTTACTCAGGAGCCCTGTAGTAAACTGATAGACCTACTGTACTAAACATACTAACAGCAACTTCCTGCAGTGCCAATCTTTACTTACCGTATTTTCTGGACTATAAGCCGCTACCTTTTTCCGACGCTTTGAACCCTGCAGCTTAAACACCGGTGTTTCTCATGTATCGGCAGCACCAAGCATGTTAGCTTTTTACAGGCTAGCAAGCTCCATGCCGCCGATACATTTAGCGTTGTCACATCAGACCCGGTCAGAGTGGACCACATGAAACTGTTCGAATAAATTCAATAGCAACTTATAGACGGGTGCGCTTAATAGTCCAGAAAATACAGTACATTTTTTGTAATTAAATGTGATTAATTAAAAAAAACTGGGCTTGTAACATGTATAAAGAAAAATACTGCAACTAAACTAAGTCTTTACACTCTCGCTTGTGTTGAATCGTGTCGTATGTGTTGTCACATGGTGCCGTGGCTTCTTCGTTGGTGTGCACAGAATTGTTCTCATCAAAAATTGAAGCTGTTCTGAAAACACAGGAGATCTAAAGTGCAAAGGGATGTGAAATGAAACATTTTCCATCAGATTCAGTAAAATGTTACAAACTGAAGATTTTTAATGCTGCTCCTCCTGTGTAATCTGTTTGTGGTGGAGGAGTTTCTTTGTACATGCAGTGTGTAGTGTCTGTCATCAAGATCTGCAGTTATGAATGTGCTACAGATTTCCATCTGCTGGCTGATGAAGACTCAGACCCTTCTCCTTGACCGACCACTGCAATCTTCAACCCTCTTAGTAACATCATAGAAAGGAAACTGGAAAGCTCCCAGTTGTCTCCTGCCAGGCGACCGTGCCGCTCGCAGGCTGCGATGCTGTCTCCCTCGCTCCTTGTCCTCTTTGCTTCCTCCTCCAGTCCTTATCTGTGGGTCATCCACACAGACTTCATCGGACCCTGGATTCCCTCTACTGCAGCATTTCCTCTGCACCGGTGACCTTTAGCTCAGGTCGGGAGAAATCCCTTATTCAGGCAGCTTCGGCTCGCTCCTCTGTTTGTGGAGAAAAATCTACAGAGGTGGTGGCTGGTGTACCAGTAAGTCGATTATATCATTCAATAAGCATATTCTCAGCAGACTGAGGTGAAGACGTGTTGCTGTGTATTCAAATCCAGTGTGCTGCTCAGGCTGAAAGACGCGCTGAATCAAAATACTTACTGTGCATTTGTTATAGGATATGTTCAAAGATCAAGACATTTTAATTTAACCATCTTAAAGGCTGAATGTAGTTTTTTTTTTTTTTTTTTTAAAAAAGACTGCCATAATTATCACTACGATTAGGATCACAGAGAATGTTATTGGTTGATTCAGTATTGCTGTCCTTTAAAGTAAAAGGCAAATGGACTGTGTTTATAAAGCACCTTTTTACCTTTGCTTAGGGCTCATAGTGCTTTATATTGACCCATTTACACAGCAGTGCACACACAGCTACCATGCTAGGTGCTAACTAACGTCAAGAGCAACGTAGGGTTCAGTGTCTTGGTCAAGAACACTTGGGCAAGTGGACAACCAAGCCCGGGGACTGAACCACCAACCTTACAATTGAACCCACTAGCAGCTGAGCTACAGCCAGTCCAACTTCTGTGTCGTGACTTGTTTCCAGCAAACAGGATCCAAAATGTTTGGAGCATTGAAACACAGGGACACACCAAAGCTAGCTAGCTAGTTAACGTTACTTGATAATATATGTACTGTAGTGTTCTAGATAATGTTAGTGCTTTGTATTAACTAATGATGCTGCTTCAACTAACTATAACTACTACAGCTGCTCTACTTTCAGTGTTTTCTGGTGCTAATCTGAGCTGTTATGCTAACAGCAGGTTGATTGACAGGTGGATGTGATGAAAAGTAAAAGTCTTAAAGAGATCTAAAATACTATTCATTTAAGGTGGACACAATCATTTACTGGTTTATTTGTGAAAATAACTTAAATGTTTTGTCATAGTTCCTGCTGTGAATGTTACTTCAGAAAGGAGGCAGCACACACGCCTCCTGGTGTCTTAGCAGCACACTCTCACCAGACCGAGAAACATATCTCTTACAAAAATGGTTGCAAAAGCAGATATAAAGACAAAATGTCAACACTTCTCGCCACGCCCACTTAGGAAACAGGAAGTAAATAAAATTTCAAACATCTTAAGCAACTTGTAAAGTGTCACTTTTGCCGCATTTCCACTACATGGTTCCTGCTCGACTCCTCTGTTTTGTTTTTGGAGATGTGAGGTCCCGCATCCACCTGGTGGCCAGACAGTCGCCTGGCTCTGACGTCTCTGTTGTGGTTAACCACAGATTTATATTGTTTTGATCTTATCTAACAGACACTGGATGTAAATCTATTTTGTTCGTGAGTGGATCAGTTTGGCGAACGGCAACGCTACGGTTCATAACTTCACATTTTTTTAATCATAATTTTAATGTTGCACTAAAGCCTGTTATTGTACTTTGGATCTTTTTACTGCTTTTTCCCACATTGTAGAAACTTGTTACTCTGACTATCACCGTGTTACTGTGTCATCTTGCAGCTACAAATATTTTTGCGTGCTGCACAGTGATGATGTAATGGCTATCCTGACCAATCACATTTTAGTACCTGCTGATATGTGGCCGGCCTTTGATTTGTAACTGCATGAGAGCAGGTAAGTGGAGCCAGGTATCAGGTACTTTCTCCTGATGGAAAACCAAACAAACCAGTAGAGTCAAGTAGTCCAGTTGGTACCATGAAGTGCAAATCTGCAATTTGTGTGTTAGAGCATCTTTAGTTATGTTTTCATTGTGGTCGTCAGCTTTACCAAATAAGATCTGCCATGTAAAGGTTTGTGCAGCTCTATAAATATAAAAGCTGACTTTGGAGCGCTGGGTTTTTCAACAAGAATAAAATTTCTTTATAAAGCTTAGATCATTGAAAACTTGAAGATTTATGATTCAGTGACTTCTGAGCGAACTCCTGACGCACAGACTGAAAGCTGTGGACCTACTTGGACGTTGAGGTGAGATGGGTTTCTCAGTTAAATTCTTGGGTCTGTAAAGTATAATACATGTCAGAGAAAGTCACATCACTGTTTAGTAATTTCAATGTTTATTCCCAAGTGTGATCCATCGACTGAATCAATTTATTGGATCTCCAATAAATTGATTCAGTCGATGGATTTACTATATAATGTATATATGTTAAAATATTGAATATGTTAAATTCCCTTGATCCTGAACATATTTCTTCCAGTTAGCATGCCTAAGTTTTAGTCTGAGTAGGTACCACAGTGCTGTTTGTTTGTACACTGATTTTGCAGCAGCAGAAATGAAAATCAGCTGAATGAAATTAGATTCAATGAGAAACACTGACAGATACTTGTTCTGAGGCAGCGCAACTGTTGTCATTTCCACAAGCACTCATTGTGTAGCTGAATTTGTAATCCCTTTTGAAATGCAAAAATGTGCTTTATATATGATATGGTTGAATGCATCCAATTATGGCCTTTAATTTTTAAATGATTTGCTGTTGAAACATATTCCAGGCAAGTGTTCCTCACGAAAATTCTTGTACCCTTTAATCTTGCAGCGAGTACAGGAGCGAGGGGGGAAGCTACACGGACCGAAATGGGCTTTCATAACTTAAGTGAAAATCACCCAACCTCACACAAGTGTTAGGCTGATGGCCTTGCAGTAGTGTGTCATTAGCATTCATTATAGTCCTATAAGCCAGAGTAATTACAGGCCCAAGTGCAGGGAGGAATAGCAGTTTACACTGCTAGTAATTTGATTTGCATCTACGCTAATAACTTCTTTTGTGTGTGTTTATGTGCCGTGTCAGAACACAAGTGCCATTTGGCTGCAGGCTGTATGAGGAAAAAAAAGAAGCCTTTTAAATTCTAAGATTGAGTTGCCTTTGCTTTCAGCACTCGAAGCTCTCAATCTGCTAAAGCGTTCAGATTAGCGTGATCACAGAACAAGTGATACTGCATTTTTCTGAAAGTCGTTTTGATGGGCTTTGAAGGAAATGTGGGGCAGTGAAGGAACGGGAAATCAGACGAAAGTTTCTGAGCGCAGATTTTCCCTGCAGCCTGCAAAACGTGTCTGTTTTAACCGTGTGATATAAGACGTCATCATATCACCACATCAAGGGATAGATTGTTCAACACATACGTGCATTTTCATCACAAATGTCGGGGCGCCTCTTTGTGTGATACCTGCTTCCTTTATGAAGCCATTAAAGTCCATGCTCGTGTTGCCACAAGTTGCAGTGCTTGTATCCTGTGCTGCGAGTGCACCGGTCGGCCCCCGAGGGAACTAATACCTGTGGTGTCTGGGCAGTGTCTTGAAAAGAGCAAGGCTCCCTCTTCTGATGACTGGCTGAGAATAGAGAAGCATTCCCCAAAGCTGATGAGGTCACAGGGTTAAGACTACGCTTTTGTTGCGGCACAATGACATCCTATTTACCTGGCGGGGTCCGGCTTTCTTCTCCATGCAACTGTGACCTCAGCGTGAAAACCAGACCTTTGTCTCCTTGACAAATAGAGGTTCAACATTCAGATTCGCTTGGTTACACCTCAGTGGATGCTAGTTGCGAGGCCTGCGGGCTCCTTATGTGGTCACAATGTCTGCCTCACGCTGAAGATAGCTGAGCGACAGCTTTGCTCTTAGACCAGGATTGCTGATCAGGTTTACTGGTTGTAGTAAATCCTGAAACTCATTTACACATTTATCATTTTTCAAATCTTGCACACCGTTTCTGGAGGAATATTTTTGCTGACGTTAAAGCTGCTGCAGTTGTTGTTGTTGTTGTTTTTTAATAACAATGCGTCACATGCTAGATAGAGTGACAGACACAGAAAATTATGACCTGACAAATACTGTACTGAGTTTTTCTTTGTTTTGTTTTTTTAGCATCGTAAACCCTTTGTTTACGTCTGGTTCAGTCTTTCTGTTATAATTAAGAAGCTGTTTCAAAATCTTTGAAAACCCAACACTGGACGCTCACTACTCAGGACAAGATATCAGAAACTAGTTGGTGGTAAGAGAAGCACAGCATTAGGGAGTTAAAATGAAATGAAAAAACTAAAACTAGAAAGTCCTCAGAGCACAAACCTTCACCAGGGCATAATCCAGCTGTGCTGATGCAATAGACTGAACACTGCTGCCCTCTTGTGGTGAAATAGCAACATCTTGTTAAAACATTCACAGATTATTATAATTTTAATGCCATTTGAGTTTGGTTGTAAACTCATTACAGAGTTTGAGTGTGCTTGGTTATAAGCACATTGCATTCATCTAAACAAACCAAAAAAAAAAGTATTTTCCAACTAAACATCGTTCAGAGAGTGTAAACCTTCACCAACGCATAAACCAAATGAATTGATGCTACAAACTAGCATACAGGTATGTCAAGCACAAAGCAACTTACCTGCAGCTAACAGTGAAACCACAGACTGCATGTAGAAATGAAGCCAATGTGCAAATGCAAAAAAATGCAATACTCCAGATGGCCACTAGATGCTGGGTCAAAAAAACCTCTTGCTCCAATTGAATTGACTTCAATTCAAAAATGGTCATTTTCAATCATAAAATTCTCAGTCAATAATGTTTTTCCACAACTCATTCTGATGTCATTAGCTCTCAGTGATCTGGTCCATCTGAAAATATATATATATATATATGAATTAAGTAGGCATCAGGTTTCAAAACCAGGAATATTTAGGGTTGTGGTCTGATTGACAGCTCTGGTATCCAATGATTTACAGGCATTTTGGAGGCTCATTCACTTGGGAAGTCTAATACTCATTGGACAGTGTCCTTGGGTTCAAGGGTCAGACCCACCTCCTCACTCCTCCCTTCATATCTTCTGACTCCAAACATCCAACATGTTCAAATGCCAAACTCCTGGTTTGTAAATGTGAGTCCAAAAACCAACGGATGATGTCACGCTGGGTTTGTCCATGCTAAATACAGTCTATGGGTGAAACATAACCGTAACCACTTTCTACATTTTACTATTAATATTCTTATAACTAGAAATAATAGTAAAACTAGACAGCACTCAGAGAGCACAACTCCACCAAGGCATAATCCAGCTGAACTGCTACTATAGACTGAACACTGCTGCCCTCTTGAGGTGAAACAGCAACAAAATCTTCTTCAAACATTTCCCCATTAAAAGCAAAAGGGATGATCCTATCCCCTGCTCTTGAACAAAATGTAACAATAATCTATCTGAAAAACAACATACAGGTGAATATTGGACTTAAATTAGTTGCCAATGGTGAAAAACACAAACAAATATGAGTGTTGCTCCATCTGCTGAATGTGTAAATGTAAAAGTAACTTTGAAATGTAATTGATGGTAACCTGTTAACTCATCATGTTTTCCACCACTGACTTGCACGGAGCAGTGTCAAGGAGATTTGTTCATTTGGATCTCAGCTAAAAAGTTAATCTGGATTTCTAAAGAATGTGTTTGAGGTTTAATTCATTTACATCCTGATCACACGAGATCAAGTTGCATCTTTCAGAAACCTTCACAACACGAGGGCTAAAGATGGACTACCTGTTATTTTACTGCCTCTTTACGATTACCACTACTCTACCTTGTGCTTACTTTTTTGGGCAGTTCCTCCAATAATTTCAAGTCGGCCTTTATCATTTTCTCTGCCTCTTGAAGCTTTAAGCATTCAATAAAGCTTTAAGGTATTCAATCTCCTGATTAAAAGTCTAAGAAAGACTTGAGTTATATTGGGTTGTTTACCAGCTGGTCATGATAGAATCTCCTGGCGGCGCCCCAACTGCTTTTTTATTAAGACGAAGCCCGGTGCCAGTGAGGCAGTGAAGAGTGTTAAATGGGGCGATACCATGGCCATCAATTGCCACCCACTTTGCCTTTATGCTCTGCTAATGTATCGGCACTGTCAAGGATAGAAGTTAATGCTGAGAGGGAAGACAGCCACTTCTTGTTGAAGTAAAGCTGTTCACTTTCACCCTGGCTTCAACGTGAATTATCTAAAAAAATACCACCTTGTGCTTTTGAGCGAACATTTTGGCTGCAGTCTCCATATTAGTTGAGTTTTATTTGCAGGTGTAAACCAAAGCTGCTTTCTAACCCTGGATGGTCACCTAAGGACGTCAGTTACCACCTGATAGCTCGCCCCCGGGGGTCCTTCCTCTTCCGTTTACCCGCTCCCCTAATCCACCGCTAATGGTTAGCAATGGAGGCCCAGAGGAAGATTCAACCGTTGGTGTGTGGAAATCCCTGCTGGAGTGGGAGTGTCGCGCTTGAGGAAGTACTCAGCGAAGCGTGCCAGAGACAGCGACGGGACCCTCATGCCATGTGCACCGCAACGCTCAAGGTGACCCAGCAAGACAAATTTACCAACCGCACACTCACACACACACACACATACACAATGGACACACTTTTGATTGTGATCACTCGGGGGAAAGCTGTGCAGTAAAGAAGGGATCTTCCTTTCGGAAAATCTTCCAAATCTGTCACGTTGTTGAATTTAATTTGTTGTGTCCCCCTCGCTTGTTGCAGCATTATGACTTCTGTTGTATTCTGAATCGAGGATATCTGAGACCAGAATCAACTTTGAGTGAGACTTGACAATGAGACGGAGGCAGAACCCAGACGCCGACGGAAACAAAAGACCGGAAAGAAGTGTTCAGTATCAAACCTACTGCAAACTGCTCCAGGCATTTGGAGCAATTGTAGAGAAGTGGTGGCAGAGATGTGATACAGCACGATAGTACATAAACTGCTAATTAAATGTTTCAGGGTTGCAGCCGTGTAATTTCCTTCATCAGCTGATAAGGGGCTTAAAGGTTTGTTCTCACCGGCTTTCTTGCAGTGCTTTGGCCTCAGCTTTGTTAGCTTCTGATGGATGACTTTATGTCATTATTTCACAGGTCCAACTTTTCATACTGACTTATTGTCGCACTCGAACATGGAGCGTTAAGGGAGCCGTGTTGTCTCACCTCATTGTTTTAGCCTCGGGGCTCGAGGTCACGCTTAGATGCTATTTGTTAGCGTCTGCGCGGGTGTTGGAGGTCCGAACTTTGACCCCACTTATGTCTGAGTGGGATGCTGGTGTCAGGGCTGAACAATGGCGGGGTGACAGGGCGGACTGATATGGTGTGGTTGAGGCCGTTGCCACGGGCCTTCGGTCTAACCTTTGGCCAGCAACGCAAAACACAACCTGTCTTTTAAGCCAACCCTTCCTTCCCACTTCTTTTCATTCATTCAAAACTGAAGCTGCTGAACATATTATTTTCTGACGTAATAAATTAGCTCTCTGAAAAATGCGTTGCGTGTGTGATCTGCACGACAAAACTGAAATTAAAACGTCTTTTTAATCCTTTTAGATCACAACACAGGTCGTACTGTCAACTTACTCAATGACTTTTGCCAAAAATATCAAAGTTCAGCCACATTTAATTCCCAGTAAAAAACAAACAAACAAAAAAACACAAGAGTTTATTTATCTCACCCAGAGCAATTTCAACCAACAGTATCATTACATTCACCTGTCAGTCAATCTGATGCTAGCTGCTTCTGTTGTAGCAACAGCGTCACTACTTAACACTAGTAGCTGCTAACGTTATCTAGCAACGCAGTAAGTAGGTTTTCTAGTAATGTTAGCTAGCTGTGGTGTTTTGTTGTGTTTCAATCGTCCAATTAAATCGCTCCAAAGTTTTTGCCCCGCCTACATATCCTGTTTTTTCTACAAATATGTCCCGATACGGAAGATACTCTGGAAATACTGTTTCAGGTCGACTTTCACTTCGATGTGTGCACTCTCAAAAATACACATTTAGGATTTTATTCTTCCAGAGGAAAGTATGTTTCACAGTGTACCTCTTAGAGCCAAATGAAAATAAGAAAAAAAGGAAGATGCTAATCTCAATGAAGAGTTGGGGTAAAAAGGAGATTGATATTAATATCAAATCAGGGCATGTGTGGGAGAGGCAGCGTAGCGCGAAATGCTCAATCTACACCGGGGGACGTCTGTCCAGGAAGCACTAAATGTGGACTGACCTCCTTAACCCGTCCACCAGGATCCCTTTTGCTGTAATAAATAATAGAGGATTGGGTGGGTCAAGCAAAGCACCAGTGGGTGCCCTCTCCTCCCACGTGAAGGTCCTTTTGCTGATCACCCCCCAAAAGGACACAATGCGCGACGCATCCCAGAAGCCTCAATCAATTATTGATGCTTGATGAGAGAGGAGCCAAGACAATCTCTTAACTTCTAACTTCTTGGTGATATGAAAGTGAGATTGAATGGTCCTGGTGTTCGCGGCACGCCCTCCAGGTTAATTGTGGTTAAGCATCATTTGTGTGCGCGCAGCATGATTGCCGCCCAGCACAGCTGAGATGAGGCTGACCCCGGAAATGGGCGCTTTGAAATTGGTTCTGCGCACAGATTTTGTCTGGAGTCCTATTAAATAGTGAATTTATTTGAGCTCAATCTAGCAACTGTGCTCGCTCGCTCCACTTTGCTCGCCTCCAACTTCCAGTTTTCCTTTGATTTTCTCTGCGGCCACCGTCGCAGAAAGCAGCCGCTGCCTGATACACATGCTGAACAAACACGTACAGATCAAGAACAAACTCCCATGTCGTCTCACATTTCAGCCTAAATGCATGTAGTGTCCTAAACAGAGATTATCTGGGCAGCTGATCTTGATTGTCTTCCTCCTTTTTTTTCCTGCTCCCAGGTGGCAGAGCGAGGTCCACATGTTTGCACAGGCACAGCGGCGGTCCCTCGGGGGCAACGCTACTCGCAGCTAAACCCTCTGATGCCTCTGATCGCACATCACACCGTGCATCAGTGTGTGTGTGTGTGTGTGTGTGTTTATCTATCTATGCATACAACACACGGACACAGTGAAGGTACAGTTGATAGACTATATCGGACACTATTATGGCACACACACACACACACACAGACACACAGAGGAAAAACCAGATTGAGATAGCACCAGGTTTGTAAGATGTTAATCTTCTTCATGGAAACACAGTTGTTGTTTTTTTTTTTTTTTACCTGGAACTCGTGAGATAATCAGACACTTCTTAATCTGGCCGTTAGATATAATATTATGATAAAGTAATGAACAATAAAATTGCATTAGTGGCTTTGTGCTGTGAAAGCTGACTGATTTGCCATCACTTGGATCCATGACAGTTGTTTATTGATGCCTTGGGGGCCCGATGACAAAATGATGAATAGGGAAGAAGTAATCAGAAGCACTCTGGAGATGCACCACAGATACTCCCTCTCCACAGGGTCTGCTACAGCAACGTATAACAATTAGACTTTATTAATAGTATTATTCTCATTAAAAAAAATCTCACTGACCTGAATTCTCCTTCTCAGATAATCCAAATTAAAATCAGAAATCTTACCAGTGTCAGCTTCCTGTTTCTCCATCTTTGATCGGAGCAGTGGTGGTTTATGTGGGGATATCGCTGCCCAAGGTTACACACTTTACATCCGGCTGCAGTTTTGTTGTTGTTTTGTTGTTTCCTTTGCTCGAGCTTTACACAATTAAAGAGAATTAGAGTCTGTTTTCTCCCCCAACATAATTACAGGGTATGAAATGAGTCACAGCGGAGCGTTTGAAACTCAACAATGGCGGAGGGGAAAAAACTTGTTCATCCGATTGTGACTGCCAGAACATTGCCCCGTGGAGACAGCGGGGAAACAAACACGCGGGGAAAGAAGAAAAAAAAATAAATCCAAATTCATCTCCTTATTTTCTTTCTTTTCTTTTATTTGAATACAGATGTATTCAGTCCTGTGTCAGTCACTCTTTTTTTAAAAACGCTCGTCTTGACTGTGTTTTTTTTGTACAGTAAAGCTGTACTTACTGTTTAGGGATGCTGAAAAGATTTCACTCTCATTGTGACAGATTTCTCGGCTTCTGCTCGGAGACAGTGACAGACTAAACTTTCTTTTTCTTGGGTAAATAGAGGGACACAA
>OOFC01004361.1:18665-36276 GCA_900323345.1 Pseudochromis fuscus | reverse complement strand
TATCGTATCGTATCTTATCATATCCTTATCGTATCCTTATCTTATCTTATCTTATCTTATCGTATGGTATCGTGTCGTGTCGTGTCGTGTCGTGTCGTGTCGTATCGTATCGTGTCGTATCGTATCGTATCTTATCGTATCCTTATCTTATCTTATCGTATCCTTATCGTATCTTATCTTATCTTATCTTATCCGTATCTTATCGTATGGTATCGTATCGTGTCGTATCGTATCGTATCTTATCGTATCTTATCTTATCGTATCCTTATCGTATCTTATCTTATCTTA
This sequence comes from Pseudochromis fuscus, assembly GCA_900323345.1. Classification (NCBI taxonomy): domain Eukaryota; kingdom Metazoa; phylum Chordata; class Actinopteri; family Pseudochromidae; genus Pseudochromis; species Pseudochromis fuscus. The sequence continues at coordinate 35,988 of OOFC01004361.1, read as the reverse complement.
TCTTATCTTATCCGTATCTTATCGTATGGTATCGTGTCATATCGTATCGTATCTTATCATATCCTTATCTTATCTTATCTTATCTTATCTTATCTTATCTTATCTTATCCGTATCTTATTGTATCGTATCGTATCGTATCTTATCTTATCGCATGGTACGGTATGGTATGGTATGGTATCGTGTCGTATCGTATGGTATCGTGTCATATCGTATCGTATCGTATCATATCTTATCGTATGGTATGGTATGGTATGGTATGGTATCTTATCGTATCATATCTTTATCTTATCTTATCTTATCTTATCTTATCTAATCCTAGTCTGGCTCTCAACAGGAAACCAAAATATATATCCAACACACCAATTTGTATCTTTATGTATGTACCATGGACAACTGTAATTATTTATTGTTATGAGGAGTATAAAATAGACCTGATAGATGTTTGTGTTGTAGTTGCAGTCATTATTCACAGTGTATGAAACTGTAATGATTTTTATGGTCCACTCTGAGCTTCCTGGTATTAAAGCTTAATCTCACTCCTCATCTCTTCCTCCCTCAACACACACGATTATTAATCACCACATTTTAATTTAGCATCATAAACACTGACCTCCATTCAGTTTCTGATAATAGCAGTGAGAGTGAGCAGGTGCTCTCATCATCCTAATGCAGTGGCTGGTAATGCGATCTCCTGGGTAGACGGGTTGTAAGCGAGTGGTTTCCCCCGTTGTCTCCTCAAATCCCACGGGGCAAAAATGATGCTCGTCTGAATTATTAAAGTGGACGAGTCTGGAGGATTTATTGTCTGAAGATACATTTTTGCCATTTGTTATCTTAAGTCACATGTTTTAATTATACCTGTTTTCTTTGTTTCTTTTTTCCTGATAAGTTTTTGGCAGAATTGATTTTCCTGGTGCCAAACATGCTGCATGAAACAACAAACCACTGTCAGTGTTGAGGAAGTACTCCACCCTCTGATCTCTGCTCCTGTCAGCTGAGACCAAACATGACAGGAGTGACAAGTATGTGTCTTATCTGTTAGGAAAGGGGGAAAAAAGTTAAGTCTCCAAGTGTGCATGATTGTCTTGACACGTGTGTGGTCAACCATCAGCAGTAAAATGGCACTGAGTGCCAGATGTGTCCCTGATGCATAATAGATGATAGCAGCGAACATAAGGTCTGCATGTGGTTTCCACATCAATGTCCTTTCTTGGTCTGTCTCTGAGATCATTTAAGATTTGTGGAATCTTAATGATTTGATGTGTTTCGTATGTTAATTTATTGATGCTTTGTAGTTTCTATATAGCCTTGTTTTCAAGAAAATACATTTGATTTAATAGCTTTAACAGATGTTAATTTTCTTGTGTTAAATAATATGTTCCCACCCAGGCTCAACTAACCAGCTTGTGTTGTTTTCTCCTCTCTTTTCTCTCTGAGGAGAGTTATTCAAGAGTGAGATACAGGAACAAATTTAATATGGAGGCAATGTAATCTGGTTTGACCAGAGGGAGGAAAAATCTCTTTATTTTCTGTGTGAAAGCTTCTAGTGAAGGAACCAAAACCATGAATAAGTCATACACCAAATGATTAGAAAACACCAGACAATGTAACAAATTCAGCAGACAAGATGATGGTCTGTATTTGTGCACATGCCTTTTAGTCCTGTCAGTGTATGTATCTTAAACTCGTATTAAAATGATCTGCTCCTCTTCTCTTGCTTCCTCTCTTTTGTCTTCTCCCTCCCACTCTTTCTAAATTGGTGGGCAGGTGTTTGGGTGCAGCAGAGGTTAATGCATCATTCTTTCATCTCCTCTGAGACTTGTGTCCATGGCCTGTTTCATGCCATTAAAAAGTAATTGTGATTAATGCACAGACACAGACACACACACACACACACACGTATCATGTCCCTTTAATTAAAGTGAGGGAATATATGTGATCTTACCACATTTCATTTTTACTGTAAGTTGAATCGTTTGTGTAAAACAACCTTCTAGGAACAAGATCCTTATAACAGAATAATTGCAGGGGAATCCTGATTGCACATCTGCAGTGAGCTCAGAGACTGTATTTAAAAGATGAACAGTCACTGGGTGTAAAAAGTGAAGCTAATGCAGAAATATTAAAACGTACTCTAAATAAATCTGCCTCCAAGAGAGTTCTGTTCAAATCATATCACTCCTGAAATACTCAGTCAATACATTTTTCCAACAAATCATTCAGACGCCATTAACTAGAGTTACTTCTTCCTATCAGCGTCCTGGTGGTCCATCTGAAAATAAATGCATAATTAAGTAGAAATTATGCCTCAAAGAGGAGATATATTTTGGGGCATACGTTTGATGAGCCACTTGGATCTCCCCAGTGTCACTTTGTTATCTTTGACATCCCTTTAATACATCACTGTTAAAGAGCTTAGGGAGGAGGTTGGGGTGGATGGATGACTTCACATGATTCCTCAAACTGAATGTTAACCACGTCATGAATGAAGATAACCTTAACCGTGTGTTTTTAATTGTAACTATGACTTAGACCTGTCCTGTGTGAACTCACCTGGATCTTTACCATCTAATTGTCACACCATAAAAAAACTACACAACCAGTGCAGCTCCTCTCCTCTGGGTTGTATCAGACAGTGAGGACAAAGGACCTATGTAGTTGCTGCAGGACTTTTAAAAGACAGTGAAACCCTTGGGAAATGTAGACATTTTCCAGGAGGATGATGTTGTCTGTCAGTACAGTGGTTGTGAGTAAATTGTTGTGTGGCTAAACACTTCCCAAAACTCCTGCAGGCTACTATATGAAAAAACATGAACTATATTTGATATCTCACGAAGAAGACCGACCAGATCTTCAAAGGATGCACACACGCAACAATGTGTAAACAATGTGTGTATTAAATATTAATGATGGTAATGTATTGTTGTAATTATAATCACGATTATAATCATGATATTACGACCACAGCTGCTGAAAAGCGCGATGAAAGATATGAAGACGGCTGATTTGAATGCAGATGAGACAACCTACTGAGACAGAGAGACGGCTCGTAGCCGATACTCTCTGTGTGAAACCCGGAGATGTAAAACAGGTTTATCAATCACACCAGAAGGAAACACCACAGATTCCTTTTCCCTGACACTTCATTAAGAATCTATTCTCGTTTACACTGTCAGAATATTTGTTTAGATTTCTCCCCCGTTCAAAAATGTTTTATTGTTGTGACATGCTAACCCTCCCATATCGATTTCCTTTGGATTTAGTTAGCATTAATGTGTTTGGGGCTGTGGTTCTCTCTCACAGGCAGTACTTTGAGCCAGCAGTGTGGTTTTGCACTGCGGTGAATTTTTAGCAGTCAGATGTTACAGACCTTTTCCTTTCACCTACTTGTTTCAAACATACTTTTCTTTTAAAGCACAAGCAAAACTTTTTTTATTTTAAGCATGTTTCTGTGCAAATTTTCCAATGCATTCATTATTCAGTTAGTTATTTTATGACAGCTATGTTGAATTGGTGCATTTCAAGAGGTTGTAAAATACAAACATCCTCCCGGTTTCCTGGTTTCAACAGTGACATCTTTGTTCTTAAGAAGACGCATGTAAATAAAGCCTCTGGTGAGTAAGTTCATGCAGACTGGAATAAACCCAAAGCTCTTTGTGTCTGCTTCTAGTTCAACACACAAATGTCAGCGGGTGAGGAATCAGTGAACTGACAAGTTCCCTGCAACCTGACCTGACTCTGGCTAACCTGTGAGGAATTTCAAGGTTTAGTGATCAAGTTGCATCTGAGAGGAGATATGAAATATTACTCAAAGAAGTGGAGTAAGAAATCAAATGAGCCACAGTGTGTCATTGAGAGATGGCTGTTTTAGTCTTTTGAAACCATATAGGTTTTAAATGGTAGCAATGAGTAAATGAGTTTCCTTTTGTGCAGCACAGTTGACCACATTCACTTTAGTCTCGCTGGTGAAAAAAACAGGTCGAGAAAGAAACTTATCTAAACTTAGAAAAGCCAAACTGGGTGTATTCTAATACAGATATAAAGTTGAGATATAAACACAGCACTGAACCGCAGCCTCTAAATAAAATGAGAAGTAAGGCCAATTTCTTCTTTGTTCCCCAGACAGACAAAAGTTATTTCTGAAAACACGACCGGCTATTTTTACATGCTGAAAATGTCACCTTCTTGTTTACTGTTCCTCCGTCCCACTTCACCGCACGCCCTCCTCTCGCACACTGTTTCTCTATCTTACTCAGTCTGCTTCAAACCACAGATTTAACAAGCAAAGATTAAGACAGAAACGAATCACACCCAGAGTCTAACTACTACGACAAGTGTGTTTTCCACATCTGCTCTTGTAATTACACAGCAGTCTGTTTCTGTTCTCACTAAACTGTCCTCTTGTTTTCTCATTGCCCTAAATTTTTATCTGTCTTGCTTCACCTCTTTTTTCCCATCTTTGTTCCAAATATACTCTCAATCCACTAAGCCTTCGAGTTAATAGAGTTTGCTCCACCAAGATGAGAGATTAGACAAAATCTGACAGTTTAATATTTCACGTTTTGTCTGCAAACATGCAGCATTTATCTGATGAAATTGAACTTCACAATCTCTCATGTTTTACAGTTTGTCAGAGCTGTGCTGCTGTGGAGTCAATAGACCAGTGAGTCAATTATAGGCGATAAGATTCAATTAAAAAGCATCTTAGTGAATACATACAACAATACCTTCTGTTTTTGACATTTCACAGCTCGTTTATCTAAATGTTAATATTTAGAAGTGGCTGAATGTTACCGCAGCCAGGCCATGTTCAGAGCAACACTATCCCTGTGTGAAAAATGCAGCCCTCTCATTCATTTGAAAGGAGCCAGTCTGGCAGTGCAGCGGAGGTGCCAGTGCCGGGACCGCTGGCTAAACAAGTCTGGGATCTCCCACTTAAAAAGCTCAACTTTTGCTGTAGCGCAATTTGACATCATCCAGCAAGGCACCGTGTTGGCCAATCACAAACACTCATATTTGGTAGATTACTTTAAAAGTCAATATTGTATTTCAACTTGTAGGGCTGTTTACAACTGCTTTCAAGTTAGAATACCTCGTACATGTACAATAGTTTTGCCTTCTCTCTTTTCGCTAACTAGTTTACAAGATCTGGTGCTCTAACGTAAAAACTGTACATGGACCCCTACATTGCCGTTAGCGGCATCAGAACACAAGTGGTGAGCAGGACAGTTTGGAGACACATGGTGTAAATACAGGTGTGAACACAGATGTGTCTCGGCTGTCCACTTGTGGTCCGATGGCCCGAGACGCGTTTTAAAACCAAGTGTACACACACCCTGTGATGAAAGCAGAAGTAACCCCCATGACCCCTCTGGTCAGTGCTTACTATCAGCTCTACTGCAGTAACTTCCTGGTTTGTGTTTCACCGTTACCCCGATTTTTTTAAATGTCTGGTTTTGGTCTGAATCCTTGTTGATGTCGTCATAAAATCTCTAATCAGGACATTTTAATGAAGATATAGGAAGTAACTCTGTTAATCTGTTAATTGGTTATTGACAATTTATTTAATTTTTTCTTTTGTAGTCACAGCACTGGTTAAGGTGCCTTGTTTAAGTCCGTAAAAAGTCAACAATGGGCGTTTGTTGCCAAAATGTAACCACATTACAAACCATGGTCATCTGTGCCACAGCGCTGCACTCCTAAAGGAAATCAGACTAAGTGCACGAGTGCATCTTGATCTTTCATTACAAATCTACAGAGGCAACCAGAGGCAGCTTGTAATTATAAAAAGTAAAGACAATGGGGGCTAAAGAAATGGATATGCAGCCATACAAATACAAAAGTGAGCACTAACACACAGAAAACAAAACAAAATGCTAACACATAGTACACTGACAGCTCTGAGTGAATGGCTCGTGTGTGTTAGCTACAACTCTTTTCATGTGCAGTCCTCAAGTCTTTGGTGTTTGACATGATATAAAGACGTGCTGACCTCCCGGAGGTCATCAGAGGGTAGAGAGATGAGGCAAACGGGAGGGGGAGGTGAAGTCTGGAGCAAACATGCGTCTGGGAACGGAGTGTGATTCACACGCTACTCATCCCCATACCGCTCTGTGCTATACAGAGCCTCAGGCACTTCTCTGAGAGGGGGCTTTGTTTGGAGTCCTCTGAGTGTTTGCGAGTGTTGAGTTAAAAAGACCTCCTGTGAAACAATGTACATTTCATTTGTCTCCTAATCAAGGGATCATCGCTCACTCATTTACTCTCTTTGTTTTTCAGGCTATATGAAAGAAATAAGTCAAATACAAATCTGCTCATCAACAAGACAAATGCCGTGTGATTTTTAACATTTTATTTATCAGCTTCACAGTTGGTGGGCTGACTTCCGATGAGGGTCATTATTACCCACAAAAGAGCCAATTAGAGACCAGCCCTCAACCTCTTTGTTAAGGACCTGAAAGTGAAACAGAGTGATCACAAAGCTCACAACTCCAGGTCAACTAACTCATTCACACTTCTCCATTTCTTCTTTTGTGCAAATAAAAAACACACAGTGGTGGTTTGATTTCTTTGTTCCTTCTCATGACTTTCTCATTTCATCTTTTTTGTTGTTTTGAATCCTTTATTTCATCCCAAGATGATTGAAAATATGTCCTTTGCCTTGCATCCATAACTCATAACACAGCACAGCACGGCGCCTCAGGACCATTCCTACAGCACCAAGGGTCAGTGGGTCTGTCTGTCCCAGATACTGAGGATCATTTTGTTTGAAACACATGATCAGACTATGATCCTGACTGAAGTATTGTTTAAATAGTAATTATGATAATGAAGTAAGATTCTTTAACAGTAGTCTCCTGCATGGATTTAGTGCATATGTGAGGGAAGGTTAGACTGACAGAGAGAGAGCGTACATCCAGTCGGATTGATTGCGAGGACTGTCACTGTCTTCCTGTAATCACATCACACAGGATGATCAATCTTCTGGGAAACCTGAGGCAGACAGAAAATGGAGCAATCCTGGGCAAACAAATAAAATCATCAAAATGATCTAATAGCGTTGTGATATTTGTGGTATTTTGATTTTTATGGCTAAAGTGTGTTGAGCTACCACTGAGACAAATACTGATTTTAAATTTAAACTAGCTTGTAGATTTGTGAGATATATAACCCTGGACAGCACATTATTTAAGTTATTGTGTTTAAATGACCTGTATTGTTGATGTTATTGCTCATCGTCTACGGCATGACAGTGTTGTTTAATACCTCGATACCTCGTGGCTTGTGGTTTCTCTTTGTTTCCTTCCTTGTTTGTTTCTGTTTTTGTTATTATGGCCTTGGTTCATTTTCTGATGCTTGCTTGATTAGGTCTAAGTGCTGTAGACTCACCCTCGTAAAGTCTGTTGAAATATGTTGTTTTGATAAACCTGTAGAAATAAACCATGAAGAATTTCACTGGCTGAACTTTGTGATGGTCCCTGCCACGAATCAAGTTGCTTGATGACTTGATCTTTGCTGTGGGAGGCACAGAGGAGGTGGCAACAAGTCTTATCACGTTATCTGACTCAGTTGTGAAGCAGGTGTTTCAGCCACTTGGCAAGACAACAAAAACAGATGCAGTCATTTCAGCAACACAGCTAAAGCTGATACTTGTATTTTTCCCTTTCACTTAATTGTGCACTGCAGTGGTTTTGTCCCATTTATTTATTTGAGGCAACTCATAGCCCCAAATTGAAGTACCACTATGCATATGAAATATGACATTACTAATGATGTGCAAGTTATAATTACACAGTGATTCCCATTTCTTTTAATATTTAGTTTTCCAGCCACTTATAAAATACTTATAAATTACAGAAGCAATGCTACAATTTGGAGTATGCATTTACACTTACATTTAGAGTACGAACTTGCATTAACAGTCTTGTCTACTGAATAAAAAATAAATATTTGCAAAATTAAGAAAAAATTGCAAATATATTTTACATGTGAAAAACTTTTTTTTTTAAAATATATGGTTAATTTACAGTTACATGTTCTTCCTGTTATTTTACCTGTAAATTCACAGCCTATTTTTATAGATTTATTAATATTGTTGTGTATTTTTAAAAATACAGGGAAAATATCTACATCAAACAGACACAATTACATAAAACTGCATCAAAAGACATTTTGACAGCTGTATTTTCCATGTTTCCACATGTCATGTTGCATCTTTTTCCATGTTAAAGCCAATATTTTTTTTTACATTTTCCTATTCTGTTTTGGCTCATAATCTATTTCTATCACAACAGTAAAGCATCAGATCAGTCGGATACTCTCAACTTTATTGGATGTTGTTGACAGATATAAATCTGGAGCAAATCTGGTCAAATCTGTTTCACTCAAAGTGATATTTCTGCAAGTTGTGTTTTTTTTTAGTTTTCACAGAGACATGCGTTATAAATGAAACAACCACAGTACACCAACGTATATCTTTCTGTATCTGGGATTTGTGCTTTGGCTCCATGGTCGTAACCACAACTTGTAAAGCTCAGCCAAACGTGACGTGTTTAACCTCAAACAATCAAGCTGCATACATGTTAATATAAACATATAATTAATGTTGTTTGTCACCCCCGTAGTTATTAGAGCGTGTGTGTGTGTGTGTGTGTGTGTGTGTGTGTGTGTGTTTGTGTGTGTGTGTGTGTGAGAGAGAGAACCCCCTCTGAGAAAGGAAGGATTCTTGGCTGACTTGTTAAAATGATCTGAGCTCCCCATGAACTCATGAACTCACACACTCCCAGTGTCCTGCTATGATAGTTGAGCCTGGGCTGACCTGGGCATCTGCAGACAGCTAATGCATCTGGCAGATGGTGTGTGTGTGTGTGCGTGTGTGTGTGTATGTGTGTGTTGTGTGTGTGTGCGTGCACATCTGTGAAAACTACGCTAACATTCATGTTTGTGTTTATGTGTGTTAAGTATTCAAGCAGAGCCACGGCCCACTCGCAGGACAAACAGGTCAATAGTGTGCGATAGGTATTAGAGTGGTGAGGGTGAAAGCCAGATCAACAGCCAATCACAAACAGAGCAGCTGGTATGTCTCTGTACCTCTGACCAACACGTGTGGCTGATTGCAAAAAATATCTCGGCTTAGACTGTGTGGATGATGATGATGATGATGATGATGATGATGATGATGATGATGAAGTTTCACCTTCTGACTGGACACCTCCACTACAACAGCTGCTGAAAAATCTGAACTGAACACCACACAATATCACTAATAATCCCACATGAAAAATGTACATGTTTCTACAGAGTTGGTGATTTAAAGGAATAATCTGGCCACTTTTTATCAAACTATTAACCACATTGTGTCTCGTCCTTTTAAAACCAACTGCACACAAATGGGAAAGCTATCTGTCTTCTTCTTCCATTTGGTGGACTGGGATTCACTGCACCCAGCAGCTTAAACTAATCCCCTCCTCCTCCTCCTCCTCCTCTTTAACTTCTTACTGAACAGACTGACATCTTCTCATCTACTCTTGATAAGAAAGTAAATACGCAAATTTACCCAAATGTTCCTCTCATTACATGTTTAAACAGGCTTGAACTTTGGACTTCTTATCAAATAACTACTTTCTTTTCTAAAACACTTGTACATCCTTTGTATTTAAAATTAAACCAGGAGCAGCCTGGTCCTTCCAACACTTGAAAGTGCTCCAAAGGTCACCATACATTCTCTTTGGTGACCTTTGGAGAAAATAAACATGATTTAAACTTGAAACCCTGCACACCCTAAATGACTCAACCCACCACACAGCTCTGTAAACTGCAGGAAGCCATGGCTGCAATGCTTATTTCCTTATGAAGTCCACCCCTTTTTTTCATTTGTTCCATTTCTGTAATAGATGTGGATGAGCTCGTGTGACTTGTGGCACAATGTTACTCTGAACATTAACCATTAAGATGCTGTAAGAACTTACAGGCTGTTTCTGTAGAGAAAACTTATTAGTACATAGCTGCAGGTTATTAAACACTATTTTTATTTTTCACCTAACCAGCAGATGCATGCGTTATTGGAAACAAATTTTCAAAAATCACCATCAACAGGACATGCTCCCATTTCCTGTGCAGACGGAAGTTAAAAGACAAAACAATGGGAAGGGGGACTCACTTGTTGCTTAAGGTCAGCATTATCAGATAACTGTCAGTCGTGAAATTAACTAAACATTTAAGAATGGACTATTTAAACACAGACCCTCAGCAATTTCCCTTGTTTTGTGGCTTTACACAGAAAATAATAGATTTCCCCTTCCTCACATGTATAGTTACATAAATCCAAGCTCCAGTCTAAAGGTTCGGTCAGACTGTATATACAGGGACGGGTATTATTGAGCAAGAGGGGTAAATTAAATTGAGATTACATAAGAAATTCCCTCAGTCTCAACAAACAAATGATGGTGAAATGAAATGTCTCTGTGTTTAGCTTGTGTTTCATAATCAGACGGTGAGCCTGTAGGAACAGGTAGAGGAATGCAGTGATGGAGGCAGCGACGACATGCCGTCATCTGAGACTGTGGAGGTGATAGACAGTCTACGGAGCGGCTCTGTGTGTATTATTTCACTCTGTGCGTACGTGTGTGCGAGGTGTGGCTCTGTCTTGCGTTATCTTTGCATTCCTAACTACACCAACTTCTCTACTCGACTGCTATGGCAACCCAGGGGGGGAAAGGCACTAAATCAGCCACCCACCTCTGCTTTTAACACACATACACACACAATTAAATCCTGTTGCCTGGCTCTCAGAAGCATACAGTTACACAAGGAGGCGGGGGTGGGGGTGGGGGTCACCTGTAAATGTTCAGGTTTTAAGAGGGACGACCTGTGGAGAAGAAAGTGAGTCCTGAGGGAGCTGGTGTACATTCAGCCCCCCCACTCTGTCTCTTTGTGGTGTTTCCGACAAGCAGTAAACAGACTGACTGCAAACAGAGCTTCCTCCGTTCTTTCATCTTTCATTTCAAACACCTGTAGCAAATGTTCAAATTTCACTTGAACTTTTTCCTGCGGAGAAGAAGAAGAAGCATCATCGGAGAGCCGCGTTGTGTTTCAAATTAAATGTCTCGAGTGTCTGGCTAAAGAGTGTTCTTCACATGCAGGCCAAACGCAAACAAAGACCTTTTGGTGTCGTGACAGGATATCTTTAATGGGGGCCTCCTGTGGTAATGAGAAGTGACACTCAGAAACAGACAGAAACCTGAGCAGCACAATACCTGGTTTGTCAATTAGTCCAAACAAACAGAGCGAGAGGGCAAAAACTCCTGAACTTCTCCTTTTGGTGAAGGCCTTGTGTAATGTGAAGAGACTTCACATTTAAGAACAATAATGCCCACTCACAATGACAATTTAGATGAGAAGAGATTGTATTACCTGCTGTTGGGGAAGTAAAGCTTGTGTAAAATGATAAAAAGCATCTTATTAAAGTCCGGTGAGGATGTAATTAGAGATTCAGTGGATTTGATTTCACTGTTTTCCATCTGCTGAGTTTGTAAAGCTGACTTTGGACCATGGACTGAAAGTAGAAATAGACGAAGGCACAAAAATCAAGCCAATAGTGCAATACCCCCGATGGCCACTAGAGGCAAAACACTCTGCATCCAACTGGCTTCAATTTAAAAATCTTAATTTTAAAACATTAAGTAGATATTAGGTTTTAAAAAGAGGAATACTGAACTTGAGTCTCTTACACATTGGGGAGTGTCCTTGGGTTCAATGGTCAGACTCCTCCCTCCTCCCTTCATATCCAAATATGGTCACTTCTGGCTCCAAACAACCAACATGGCAGCATTCAAATCTCAAACTCTTAGCTTCGTCCACTCTATATAAAGTCTATAGTTTGAACAATGCTCAGGAAAAGTTATGTGCTTCTAGTTTACCTGCAGCATTGTAGGTAAAAACTGATCAAGATGTGTTGTCTCATCTTGATCATAGATAAACCCAAGGTAACTACCATTATACAATTGCCTTTGTGTTAACCTGGACAACAGAACATTTCTTGAAGAAATTAGGACGTAGGTGTCCCACATGAAGCCAAATGTAAACAAAGCTTTAGAAATTTTACAAGATCCTACAGGGAGTGACCGATTTAATGCCAGTATAACACCAGTTGGACAAAACAATTTGCAAAACACTGTAAACATGCTCAGAAGAGTTTTATACCAGAGCCTCACAAACTTTGACTGTTTCACCCAGAATTTGGAGAATAATTTATTAATGCTGTAGCCAAGTGTAAATGTCTTTATGCCCTTTAGGAAAACAACAAACCCCAGATACTGTCAAATGTAAACAAAAAGGAAAGTGAAAGTTCAGGAAGAAGAAAACCCCTCAGTTTTCCAAAGGAGAATGGTTTCATGAGACTGTAAAGGTATCATACTGTACTATGGATTTTGTAACAAGGACAGCCCTCTTATTAATTAATTTAAAAGAAACCTCTCATATAGTCGACTCCCCCTCAAGCTCTTAGAAATTCACTGCTGAGATTTTATTCAAGCTTGGGAACCCCTCTCAGCACTGTAACACACTCTAATATTAGTGCTTATCATGACTGAAGGAAAGATAGTGCTGGTTACATTCGTCTCCGGTAATGTCTTCAATCATCACAAAAAGTCTATTTCATGCTACTTTGCATTAAAACCCACTTATCTCTTCACTGAATTATATTTGAGATGATTGCCCCTTTAATAATTCACAGGAAAAAGGTAGAGCAGTGTTATTGCTGGCGGAGTAGCAGATACTTAGACGTGGGCGTGCAAAGCTTTTATTTTATTAACTTACTCTGTGCTTCTGTGATGGTGATAATAGAAGTGAAGGGACATCAGGAGAGACAAACAAGATGCATGCTCATCTTTTAACATCCTGACGTCGTATGTGGAGGACCAGGACGTGTGCAGTTTGGCTCGTCTCCAGCAGCATCCTCACGTTGCAGCGTGCAAAGAGGTTACCTCTGTCCCGGCCTCGCTCTCACTCAAACTCACTGCAGTCTGCAGCACGCCAGCAAACTGCTAATTCATCAGTGTGCACAGTGTGGCAGGAGGCTCTCATTGCCAGCCAGATTAACTTTAACTGGCTCTGGTTCCCTTCATAATTTATGGGAGTGGTATAAAAAAAGATGAGCAGCTCAAAATGTTTTATGGGACATACTGTACACACCCTAACAACACCAGCCTCATGCCAGCACAAGCAAGAGCTGTGTGCAAATGTGACATGCAATACGAGGAAACTAATGGCATCTTAATCAGCAGTAATTTACTGAAGGTGGAGGTGGTTTAGTCGAGGAAGAATCGAGCAAAATGAAGTTGTATGTTGTTTTTCCCTTATGATTTTCATCGCTATGTAATTTCTATTGGAAAAACATTTGTGGGGGGGAAAGTATTTAATTACTGTGGTATTCATAAGTGATTCCTCTCCTCTGCTGTGTTCCTCTAATTTGGATGTTCCCGCAACATCTCAGTTTTATGTGACAGCTCTTCCTGTGACTTTTGCAGAATGACACCACATATGGTTACAGATACACGTCATCGATACTCGAACAGAACACGATCCTTCCTGCAGATTTTAATGTAAGATGATAATCATTTCTTTACACAAGTTGCCTTGCTGCTTGTCTAAATACCAGAATGCATCTCGAAGCCTCTCACCCTCGCACAAGCTGTTTGAATTACCCCATTAGCAGAATTATTACATGCTCTGTGCTGCCAAAAATAGATGAAATGCAACAAACTCTTAATCCTCTTGAGAGGCTTGCAACTCTTTCCAAATTCAACAGGTGGTCTTGTAAAAGATATCACTTTTCCTGGATTCAGTCTCTGCTGTGCCACTTATGCTGATTGTCTCAGCTATGCTATAAATCTTAGTGTGAGGCTTCAGGAAACCGGCGGCTTCTGTGTCCAATCAATTCATATGCATGGATGTGTCCTTCACAGGAAGTGGACTAGACCAATAGGATCATGGGTGTAGGGGTTAACAGATCAAGTACTGTGGGTTTTTTCTGACATTTATTAGGGAGCAGAACAGACAGCAGGGTTGAAAAAAGAGCAGGTTCAAATGGTTCTTTGTAAAGTACAGTTCACTGTAAAACAAAATTCATTCATTCAACTTAAAAGGCTTTGGACATGGTCTGCACACAACAATTTAGTTCAGCACAGTAACATGAAAGTTCTGACTTCATAGACGTTCATTCTGGCAAAATTATCACTATGCACAGAAAATTTAGTTTGATGAAGTATGGCAATGTTACAAAAAAGAAATGTTTTTATGTACAAAACACTAATATATGACATTGCAGAAATTATATAACAATGATACAATGGTGTATTCAATTGAACTTTTACAAGACTCAAAAGGCTGTGTTCACACCAGATACAACAAGCTTTTTCCCATTGTGCAATTACATATGAACTGAATGCAAAGACATGAATACACAAATTCATGTTGGGCAACACAAAAAGATGCAAATTTGTATCCGTACAGTTGAACTTGAAAAGGTTTTAACTTGAGTGAACGTCAACGAGCAGCAGAAATGGAGGATGAGCTTATTGTAACCATCTGTGGCTGTCCAGAGCTTTAGGACACGTCTTTGAATCTGTACCGAGATAAAATCAAGGTACGGTGCCGTTTTCACTGTTTCTGGTAAACGGCAACATTAGCTGCAATCCTGTTCATTGCTGATGGTGGAAGTGGTGTTCGTTACAGTTTCTGGATGGAGCACTCCTATTGGCTGTTGAGGAGAAATATTTGCATATGGTGAAACACTTGAAGCACAAATTCACTTTGCATTTGGTTGAACACAGCAGAAGTGTATAATGTTTATGTTTCTAATTGAACCAATCAGGCTGTATTAACTCAATGAAGTCAAAAATGTAAACTTGCTGACTTAACATAAAAAAGTATTTCAAACTTACAAGTTACGTGTGTTTGTCATGTTTTGAACACTTGTGCACACTGTATGCTAAAAGTTAGACTCACCAGGTGAATTGGGGTTTACAGTGTACATTGTTTGAGTGTTATTTCTAAGTGAGACATGAGAGGACATGCCCAGTTAAAAGGTTAATCTCTATGGATGACCGGCTTCATCCAACAGCGTGACTGTGTTTGTCCTTTCCTTCTCTCTCTCTCTCTCTTTTTTTTTTTTGCAGCCTGTAATGGAAACCAGCAGGGGTCCGGCCTGGGCTGGGTAGCAGCAGGCAGTGTTTTTCTATCACTCTGTCACCCTGCCTGTGATGAACAGAAGCAGGAGCAGTCCTGGGGGGGTTAGCAGGAGGGGAAGCTTGTATACATCCACTCTCCCCACTTCAAAGGAGGCCTCTGATCAAGATTGATTGCTTGCAGAACCAACCTGCACAAGTCAGTGGGTTATTAACCAAGAGGGCTTGTTTTCTGTGCACTACCAAAAAGAAAAAAAAGGGGAGTTTGATTGTTGAATTTGAAAATCATGAACAACCCCCTAATGCTAATGACAGCTACAGCAGGACAGCAGTGAAGATCTGTGAGTGTGGCCAGCAGAGCCAGACTGCATGGCTGGTTTGAGGAGCTCCTCCCACCTCCTTGTGCTCTCTCCCCACGCTGCTGCAGAGGACTCCTGCTCTGCTCCACAACTCCACCTCTGCACAGTGTAGCAGCAGCAGCAGCAGCAGCAGCAGCATGCCAGCCTGGAGCTGAAAGCAGCCTGCAGCAGTAACAACAGTCTCCTGCGTCTTTAACCTGTCGCATGTGGAATAAGACACACGGATATCCGAGGAGGCGTTAACCATACAGCTGTGTTGATTATTTAAAATCAGCTTTTCTTTCTCCTCATCTTTTTTTTGGAGTGCTTTTGTGTTGCCAGGGAGGAGAAAGTCCGAGCAGGTAAGCAGTCAGTCAGTCAGTCAGTCAGTCGATAACCTTGGATACATTATAACCGGCGTGTTGTCCCCCTTTTATTTTCTCTTCACATACACCTGCTGTTTTATTGCCTCGGTGATATATAGGCTGAGCCAACATTACGGATCTGTGTTGTAGTAGCGCAGGTAGAAGAGGATCGATCATTTTTCCTGATAAATAACCTCTGATTATAAGAGCATTGAGGCTGTTTTCCTGCTACAATAAAACCACATTTTTTGGCATTTTTGTATTTATCACCGCTGAAAAACGAAAGCTCGGTCCAAAGCACGTGGGGTGTGTAGCGCATAATGTAATCAGGTGATAGTTAACGATTTACAAATAAGGTGGAAGTTTTAAGGAGAAAAAGTTTTTGGCGGAAATCGCCCCCTGACTATCGAAAAAACAGGTTGTGTGTGTGTGTGTGTGTGTGTGTGCGTGCCCCCCCTCTCCAGAATGAATGGGTTTGTGTGAGTGAGCAGGCGTGACAAATGCTGCTCGTAAAGAAGAATTTGTATTCAAAGTGAGTGACTACACACTGATGTGACCTGCTTATCAGACTGTAACGTGGACTAGAGGTTGCCCAATTATTTTGATTATGAATGGCTGTTATTTTTTTTTTTGTGGGAATGTCATCTAATTAAGTTTGTGTATGTGTGTGTGTGTTTTGGACATGGTACAGGGAGTCTATCAGTAAGGACAATGCAGTGAGTTACTCCTTAGTACAATCAAATGAATTAGACTTCATGTCCTGTTCCTTGGTGCATCAGCAGCTGCTGCAGAACAATTTAGGATTCAGACCAAGTGCAGTGTTACCTGTTGTTGAGTGTTGATAAAAGCCATTACCTTACACCTTTATTGCACCTCTTGAGCTATGTAAACAATTGCCATCCAGTCTAACACTGCGGCTGCACTCTTCAATTCATTATATTGTAATGAGGAAAAAATGCACAGTAGGTGTAACAGTGAGAATCCCCCTCAAGATTAAGGATTTTTGACTCTCAGCAAAATTGAATGTGTTTGAGACCTCTAGTGGCCAGGCGACTGTGTGAGATGTACAGTGTGTGTGTACAGAGGTCAAATGGACATGAGGAATGAGGCTTGTCACTTCAAGGTTTATACTGTCTCTGCGAGGTTGGCCCAAAACTGTAAATTCCACATCAGACCAACAAGTCAACCCGCAAATAATTTTTCCTCACGCTTTCCTCTGTGTTTTCTAGCCCCTGATTTCTAACAGGCTCGTGACATATTCTTCATAGTCTGTTTTATATCGAAGGGAAGGCTTGAGTTTTGTCAGATGCCTGAACTTCTGTTTGTTCTGCCCTGTGTGTGTGTGTGTGTGTGTGTGTTCAGCTGCAGCGGTGAACCGTTTTATATTTGTGCAAACAGCCCAGAGTGCAGAAGAGTCAAAAAATAAACAGTTGA
>OOFC01004354.1:10891-25529 GCA_900323345.1 Pseudochromis fuscus | reverse complement strand
GGGGGGGGGGGGCTCACATTTAAATAATAGAAGTGAAGAAATGTGGAAGTTACAGGTAAAGACGTCACAGTTTAATGCTGTTTAAGACTGAAACCTGCAATTATTCCCAGTGTCAGTTAAAGTGGTGCCTCTGTTAAAGTTAGAGACTGAATATTATGAAAAGCTTACGTCATGACACCCGTTGCTTTGTGGACTCACAAGGGTCTGACCCTTGAACCTTGTCCAATACCTGTTTAGACTTGGTTTTCATAAGCGTCTTGGGTGATCAGATCACAAGTGGACAGCGGAGATGCATCTCTGTTTACATCTGTATTTAACATGTGTCTATGAACTGCTGACCACTTGTGTTTGGATGTCACTACGGCAACGTCAGGGCCAACGTATGCTCACCAGAGGAACAGCAGATTTTGTAAACAGTTAGCACAGTTAGCTAAAAGAGAGGAGAAGGCAAAATGATTCATGAACTATTATACATGTACGGGCTATTCCAAGTGTTTCAAGACAAAGTTGTTTACAACTTGTAAATGACGGCAGGGCAAGACCAAGACGCATTAGAGTTTACACCACAACAGACATGTGGTCACATGTGTTCCAGACCACATGTGTGTGGTTTGACTGATCGGATCTTGATGCGTCGATGCAATCTTGATGATTGTTTACACTTGGATTTAGAGCTGTCCACTTGTGATCTTTCACCAGATCACTAATAAGAGGTGACTTTAGCTCAGAGGTCCCAAATCCTGGTCCTCGATGGCCGCTATCCTGCATGTTTTAGATGTGTCCCTCTTCCAACACACCTGATTCAAATGATAAGCTCATCATCAAGATCTGCAGAAGCCTGATAACGATCCTGATCATTTGAATCAGGTGTGTTTGAAGAGGGAAACATCTAAAACATGCAGGATCGGGGCCCTCGAGGACCAGGATTGGGGACCCCTGCTTTAGCTAATGACATGAGAATGGCATGGAAAAAAGGCATTAACTGAGGATTTCATGATTCATGGTTGAGTTTTTTGGATCTAGTGTCCATCAGGAGTATTGCTCTTTTTTGTGCTTGCCCTCATTTTTAAGACCCGGTTGCTTCGTCCATTTCTATATTCAGTCCAATCTGTAATCCAATCTGTTTTGACTCCAAAAAAACAACAGAGCTTTCAATTCATGAATGTTGCACCAGTTGGTGTTTGAACTAACAAATGACAAAGCTATGACATACTGTGTGTATGGTGTCAGGGGCGTGGTGATGGTGGTGGTGGGGGAGATGGGGGGCAGCCAGAGCTCGTCTCCCTCTATTTTTGGCCAGGGGAAGTAGTGTGATGTGTCAAGAGGAAATGATATGATTAGGAAAAACAGGGATGTTTGTCTATCAAGCAAGCTGCACAGGAAATCTGCTCAACGCTGTGATTTACACATGAGTGGAGCGTAAACCTCAGAAGTACAAAACAGGACAGTTTGATATGCACATATTCCTGTTTCTTGCAATGATTAGCAGCAGGAATTTCTACTGTAAAAATCACAATTGGTTCACGATCAGAGCGTCAGTCTTGACTATTTTGCAAGCTTTCAATGCATTCAACCTGAAAGCTCCACCCTGTTGTTCAGAAACCTCTCAGCTCGGTAATTAAACAAAGTTTTTCACGAGGCTTTGCCAAGATGCTCAGTGAGCTTCCACTAATCGCAGCAGTCAGCCTCGAGCATTTTCCAACCTGTTAGTGTTTTTTTAACGGCCACCGGTGACCCCCTAACCCCATCTCCCTTATCAGCACCGAGCACACATGGAGGAGTGTGGTTGCTACTAGGACGCAAAAGGTCCTTCTCTCAGTGCAACGCCTTGATGGCTTTTATCTACACAACAGTGTCCCCAGCCTCCAAGTCTGGCTTTTGGAGTGGAATACATATTATCTCCACAACCACATCGTGGTCACTATGGCATCGCTTGGCATTCAAAGAGGGAGGAGGAATCGCTGAAGGGATGCCGAAATTAGAAAGCTGGAAGACACAATAATAAAAAAATGCTTCCATCCTTGAACAGAAATAGCAATTCCTCTTCCTCTCGTCTGAACCCGAGAGGCCGTGACGTGGTGGCGACTTAATCAGATCATCTGGCGAGCTGCAGCTTCTTTGTAACCTCTCAGAGGAGAAAATCGCACCTGATAAGCTTCTCACGCCCACGTAGATTGTTTTTGGCAGACTGTGACAGGAGAAGGCTCCATCGGATGGGTTTCGGTTTTGAACGATTTCCAGTAATATCTCTCAGAGTTCAGCTATTTCACTGGCAACCTGAGGCTGCTCTGTGCACATTTGCATTGCTGATTAATTGCAATTTATGCCTTTCAAGGTGACCTTTACCCCCCTTTTTTGTGAAGCCAGCAGAGGATGGAGAGGACGCTCAGTGAGAAGGGGTCAAACGATGAAGACGTGGAGGTCAAGTATTGATTTACCACCCTGTTGTGTTAGTGTTTAACGTCCTCTGCAAACACTGCCAACATTTCCACCTAATCACATTAGTCATGCCCTCCAGTCACATCCCAGCTCAGATACTCTAGCAGCAACAAATGAGAGGTTCAGAAATAAAATAACTGAGATGCACGGTGGAGAGTCCCTTTGACAGATCAGGCTATTGTGAAGCCTTCGTCCTTGAGGACAATGTATTTGATGGAGGTCTGCATGGAAGCATGATCAGCCCTGCGCCACGCTCACTCTTTAACTTCCCAACCACAGACAGGATGAGGATGAGAAGTGATTTTTTTGGTGAAGTCTGAAGGAATGGGCTCATAAACGACGGTGGAGAAACAACCAAAACTCCCCTCACCTCTTTGCATTCACGCTGGCCCCTCTGTTAATCGCTTTCCCCTCTTTCTGTCCCCTGGGAGGCTCTTCGGGACGCACGCCGACTCCACCGGAGGATTTCCTCGCAAACTTTGCAACAATGTCGCGCCCGAGGTCCGGAGGCGGCGGGGAAGAGTTGCTGCTGTTCTCCTCTTCCTCGTCCTGCCGCCGCTGCTGCTGCTGCTGCTGCTGCTGCTGCTGCTCCTCTCCAACTTCTTTCAACAGCGGATCGTCCGCGGCGTTACCCCCCAAAAAGTACAAAAGTAGGAAAACTCCGAAACACACGGCGATCACAACTACTTTGCAGTGGATCCGCATGGTGAGAGCGACTTGTTGCGGCTGGAAGACGCGGTCGGGGCTCCGCTCATGTCTGCGGCGGAGGGAGAACAGTCCGAGGTGACATTTTCTTACCGCTCCCAGCTCGCATTTTTCTGCAGATGATGATGGAGAGCGGAGGGCTGCTTCTCATCGTCCATGGAGGATTACACAGCGGAGGCGTGGCTTTCTCAGTCTTACCGTAATGGTGGTATTATTACCGCGTGATATATTTCTTGAATCTGTATTTGATTTTTTGTTTTATCATAGATTGTATACAGAAATGGACGAAGCAAGTGGGTCTAAAAAATAAAGTCAATGCAGAAATGCAAGAAAGTGCAGTTATTACCAATGGCCACCAGAGGCTGGCTCCAAAAAACTCCAATTGACTTTAATTCAAAAATCTGAATTTTCAAACATGAAATTGAGTAAATATTTTTTTCACAAGTCATTCTGATGCCATTAGCTAAGGTTTAGTCTTGTTATCAGTAATATGGTCCATCTAAAAAAAAAAAAAAACATAATGAAGTAGATATTAGATAGAGGAATAGGCCTATTTAGGAGTGTGGTTAGCTTTATCAACAAGCCTGATCTCCAATGAGAGCAGTGCTGAAGTTGAGTCTCACACAAATTCAGCAGCGATCTCTGGTTCAAGGATCAGACCCACCTCCTCAATCCTGCTTTGAAATCCATATATGGTCAATTCTGGCTTCTAACAGCCAACATAACGATATTCAAATACCAAGCTTTTGACTTCAAAGCAGGAGGCCAGAAACCAATGGGTGACCTCACACTTCCTGTGTCCTTACTGTCTCTGTTTTTTATTTTTATCTCATCTGTGTTAAAGCAACACAATCCTTTGAGATCTTGTTAATAAAATGTATTTCTCAAAACCTTTATAATTGCATTCACACTGCTGAGATCTGTAGTTTAGGTCAACAGACTTTCAGCTACAGAAACTACAGAACTATCAAAATGTTCAGCTCTTTGAGGACATTTTGTTTGAATTCAAGTTTTTCTGATTCTTCTACTTTAAATCATCTACTTTTTAATTGATTTTTACTGTAGGAGTAAATGGAGAGAATCTTCAACTCCTCTCTAACTTGCTCAATCTTTAACTTTAACTATTTCCTCAAACTTCCACAAACTTCTTCTGCTTTTCTTCTCCTTCTTCATCTTCTTCTTCTACTACGCACTTCTTCTACTTTTTTGTCCTTTTATCCCCTTCAAACTGTTCAACAAATTTCATTTTTTAAAAATTTCTTTCAACTATTCTCCAGCTATCATTTTACTTTCTTAAGATCTTGAACTATTTTTCACCTATTGTTGTGCTTCATAAAAAATTTCAACCCAACATTTTCAAAAGAATAGCTTGAAAATCTTTAAGCAATTCCTGGCAAATTATTTCAGCTTTCAGCATTCAGATGTATTTTCCATCAGGAAATGCATTTAGTACTTGAAGTTTATAAACAGTTTCCATTCAAAAGCCAAGAATTGTCATATTGATAATGAGTGAAATCAATAAATCTGCCTAATTGTCTATAAAACTGTTGTCTTACAGAACTCTAATTATCAGCAGAAGTCTTTGGTTGGCTATTATGTTACCATAAGCATGCACAGCTGTACATCTGTTGTTTTGTGAGGGAAGTCACTTCAAGTTTCAGGCCTTGAGCTTATACTGCAGTCCCATGATCTATGGACACATTATGAGATTATAGATGATCCAACAGGTGCTACATTAAATCAAAGGGATAAACATTCACTATGAAAGCATCCCAAGGCCCTCTTCCTTATTTGTGATGTCTCAGATGTTAAGTTTATGCCTTGATTTAAGATTTCTGAAGGACTTTTTACTTTGTAGTTAATAAAAGTTACTTCACACAGAGGCTTTTTGGCCCAATGATTTTGCATTCACTCACACTTAAGTAGAGGTGTATGATTTTAGAAATATGGGAACACAATCCGTTTTCCAACTTTAATCCAAATTACATTCTAAGTTGTTGTTGTTGTTGTTGTTTTTTAGTAGAAAACATTATCTCCACATTATACCATCATTATATCAGAACACATTTTTGCATAAATTCATGGCAGTCGATTTTGTCCCTCATCTCTTGTTGAGAACATTTTAAAACAAAGCTTAAAAATAATAACCTCTAGCCATTTGAATAATAAAAAAAACTACTTTCATTTTACCAGGAGAAAAAAAAAACAAAAAAAAACCAAGACATCTCTTTTGCAAGTGTGTCCTGAGACAGATGGCAGCTCATTCTGCTAAAGAAACACAACGAAATACATTCAATGTACACATAGCAGCAGACACACATACATATGCACATAAAATAAAAATGAACTACAGAAAACATTCAAATTATAAAGCTTCCAAACTTAAATTGTAGAGAAATCACTATAATAATTGTCACAGCTCAGACTGGGGTGGTGCACATTTTTACTGCCGGTTTCTCCTCTGTATTACGGTAAACATGGACGCCACATTAGAGAGCAGGCAGTGCAGCTTGTTGGGATAACTTACTGTGTATTTGGTGAGTGTATACTTCTCTGTCTTTTCATCGTGCTGTACTTCAGTGGCCACTACTGACATGACTCCTTCGCCACGTTAAGTAGAATAAAAGCAGTGCTGGGCTGCGGCTGTTAGCTGCTACTGTGTCTGGTAGCCGGAGCGCACGAGGAGGCACATCATGTGTTAGCTTGGTGTACATGCTAACATCCAAACTTTATTTAAAAACATGTCAGATTCACCTGGCAGGTCGTGTATCGACTTTCTCGTCGTAGTGTTAGGGTTAATGTGGTAGGATTATGAGGGTGTGTCGTTAAATCCGGCTCGGTTTATAGCCTTGATGAGTGTTGTGTGTTAGACCCAAACTTAAGATGCTCCAATGATGTAAATATACTGTAATACCATGACGTCAAGTTGAATTTTACATAGATTAAACCCGTTTTGTGAGGTGATGCTTGTACCGAAGATAATCTTAGATCATGACAGTTAATAAAACGTGTTAAGTTGTGTTTTATGAGCGTAACACGTTGTTGTTTAGGCAAACGCTTCTTAAATGTACATATTTTCGAGTGGAGTCTGGTACGAAGATCCGCGTTAACAAATTTACACCTCGTACAAAGCTGTACGTTGTACGATGCTGTAGTCGGAAGCTGACGATGAAGTCTGACACAAGCGATGTTTACAGTGTTCACCATCATTGTGACACACGTGGGGGCTGCTGCTGCTGCGACTGAACATGTGATCAACAACATTTCATTCAGTCATCCACCAGGTGGCGTGCTGTAGTCAGCTGGCTCCTGGCACGCTGCTGAGGAATGTAGTTCTGCACAATGTAACTGGGAGCTGAAGATCCTTTCTGTCATTGGTGCCACAGGCCTGGATTTCATCATAATTCACAATGATCACTCCTGCGTTTGACCTGAGCCAAGATCCAGACTATCTGATCCTCAGCATCCGAGTGCCCTACACCAGGACGTCAGAGTTTGACCTTTACATCGATGGAACCGATTTCAAGTTCTATGCAAAGCCCTACTTTCTTAGGTGAGTTATCCAGTACACACATGGTGATGAAAACTTTGATTTTGTGTTTACAGTTAATTCTGTTTATTTTCAGGCTGTCTCTGCCTGGAAGAATTGTGGAGGATGGGAGGGAAAAGGCCAGATTTGACATTGATAAAGGTAGGTATCATTATTACAGTATTACAGCTCATGTACATACACTGGAGACATGTCAAAGTAGATTTATTAGGATACTACTACATGAGAAAATATTTGCTGAGGCATTTCAGTAAATACACTGACAGCTGTTGCATTAAATGGGGCTTTATTTTGGCAAATGTTGCTGCTTCTGTGGAGCATTGTTTTTATGAGCATCGAACACAAAGCATGTTAATGGATCTCTGTGCACGCTAAGTTTTTTTTTTTAACAACTGTGATTCAATCAATAATCAGTTTTAGTTCCTGCTTTTGCCCAAAACTTTATAAGACTGCAGTTCCAGGTCCAAACAACTGTTATTTTTCCCATTGTGTGTCAGAATGTGCTGACCTTTTCCAATGAGGGAAAAACATCTTTTCAGTATCTGAACTGTACAAATCCTGTCACAAGATATTGAGCTGTAATTCATTCGCTGTGTTGCTGAGCCACAGAATCATACCGGAGGTTCTAGTGACGTATGCTGAGTTGAGGGTGGGTGTAAAAAGTGCGTAACCTTTTCGGCATTTTCACTTTCATTGATTAGTTTAACAGTGAACATGATTCAGTTCTTAGAGGTACACCTGCTCACAGTTTTCCAAGCTACTTGGTCAGTGTGATGTTTGGGGTGTCTTGGAGAACTTTGAGTATTTGTGAAGATTTAAGCTGTTTCAGTGTCTCCTGTCTCGTTGTTTAATCCCAGAGCGACTGGTGAGGTTGGGGAAAACACCACCTGTTGTATGTTCTGCTTGTGGTTGAGGATAGTTTTTAAAGTTAGTTTTTAGAGATTGTAGTTGTTGTTAGTCTGAGAGAGGCACACACCTAAGGACTGACTCAGTCCTATACATCACACACCTAAAGACTGGTCAGTCACACCTGGATGTCCTACCTACAAAAGACTCAACAACCTCCTTGATTTCATCCTGTAGGTTCTGAAACACCCGTCGCTGTTGCACAGTCACACACATATTTTTAAACCAGCAAGTTTCTGTCTGAGTTTTACACATCGGTTTTCTTCTTCTATATAAACTCTCATTATAAAAATACACACATTTCCGGGTGTCTGATCTTCATTCTTTTTATCCATATGGGCCATAGGGGGCAACAAATAATTCAACACATCAGTTGTTTTCATATTTACTGCATAGCGTGCATGCACAGTGACTGCAGCTTCGTTCTCTGTGATATGTTTTTGATGTTTTACAGTCGTTTGTTTTCTTGCAAAATTCCAACTATTTTTCCTGAGTCTCTGTCGTCTCATGTACTTTTACACTACAAACATTTTGCCCGTCAGTTCTCATTCTGTCTGTTTACTGTTTCCATGGCAACTCGGCACGATTGCTAGCTTCAGTCGCAACATATTAAACAACAATTGCAGCTAACAATGCATTATGAAACACAACATTAATAACATTCTTTTGTCTAAATGACTCCTAGAGGCTGGTTCTAAGTGGACAACGTTCAAATCCTGACACAGCTCAGACTAAACACTGAGTCCATCTGGAACCCACTCGATCAGCCACAGTGTCTCAACTCCATTCATAATCAGCCTGGAAATTGTTTTTAATGAACAATGACAACACATCAGTTTAGCTCAGGGAACTGAAGTTTCTGCTTCTGTGAAAGCTGCCCACCATGCAGCGTGAAATGATCAAAATGTGACAAGCGAACACGATGAGGTCACTGCACTTCTCTCTGAGGTATGAATATGAATGTGACCTGCAAGTGAAACACAGAAGATGGAGGGCAGGTGTGTGGTTTTCGTGGTATTTTTGGGGGGGAGTTCATTGCAAATTTATTTAAAGAGATGTCGTTACTATGCTTTTAAACTGATGAATGTTGTTCTGTAGATTTAGGACAAAATACAATCTAAACTAATTTCCATTGTTGTGTGTTAAAAGCTGATTAAAGCATCATGTTAGTGACCAGTCGCTCTCTTGCAAGATCCTGCAACATGCTTCTAGCTGCAGTCTGCGATTGATCCTCTGGGCGTCTTTAGTTTGTGCTTCAGTCAATCAGCCATGTTAAATTAGCCTAACTGATCATGTTATTTCATCCCATTTAAAAGGCCACTGGAACCATCTGTAATGCCATAATGATTACGGCCTGCAGGCTGCCTGTAATAGCGACAGTGGCAGCCCGCGTGGGATTTTCTTCAACTTTTTAACGAGCAGATCATAATGAGCATTGGCGTGACGTTCACCAGTGTTCGCTACTTTCTGTCCCCGCGATCTGTCTTTGACTTTCTGTTGAACATAATCGGTCGTAATGAAGTCGTCTTGACGGAGACGTCTGCCTTATGGACTCTGACACCTCGTTGCCCGTCTGTCACCGTGGCCCTGGTTAACACGCTGTGTCTAAATAAGCCTGCAACATCTGCTAATAAAGCTCCGCTAATGAGTGTCCTTGTTTAGACTTATAATGAGCAATCATTAAGATCCCTCTTCCAGGCTCTCCATCCTGCAAGGCCCCGCATCTCAAGCAATTAGTCAGCCTCCATTGTAAAGCACTTCTAAGCCGTAACACTTGGGTGCATTGAAATTTTATGAGGGTCTTTAGGCGACCGTCAGATTATCTCTGTGGTGCGGCCAAATCGTTCAAGTCATCAATCACGCATTGCTTGTTTAGCTTTAATAGCAGTTGTGTAAAGCTGCTCCTTCATGTGCTGCATGTACAGATGGCCGGACTCATCACTGGTGGTTTGTTGTTAAAAAATAAAAATAAAATCTGTGACTTCATTGATCAGTTTATTTCAATTAGTGTCCAGGCGTCTTCTCTTCTCACACATGTTGTTGGACACTTCAAGATGTAAAGTTGCAAAGAAGTTTTATCAAAAAACAGTTTTTTGGTTTTTTTTGTCAGGTTGGAAAATAGTCAAATTTACATGTAATTGAATGAATCAAAGTGAATAGATACAATTAATACAAACCTTTGGTAGTAAATAAATCACAGCTACAGTTTTGACCATTTATTACCTCCACCAAAGGAGTCTGATTTCCTGTCTGTCTGTTATCAACATTATGTAAAAACTTAGATTTAAGGTGATACCTAAGGAACAAATGATTACATTTTTTTGCAAGATCAGAGGATGGGATCGAGTCTGAAAGAAATCCTGAACTCCTGTAAAATCCAAAACTCTTATAATGGATGATTTAAAAAATAAATAAATAAAAAAATCCATAACTTTGTTGCATCGTATTGAATTTCTGCACACAGATGCAGGATGATAATGTCTACGACACTTTGGTGAAGACCAGATGTGGATTATGCGTTGACGGAGGTTTGTCCTCTCTGAGTGCCTCCTGGTTTTGATGTCTTTATATTTATCCACCCATGTAAAGTGTAAACATGGCGTTTGAGAGTGCCCTCTATGGGTTTATGATGTTTCAGAGTATTCTTCAGGATAGCAGTAGAAGAGCAGTGTAACTAATTATTTTAATTTTGGGGGAAAAACTCTGCATGTTGCACTTTGTTCTTTTGTGTTATTCACCTGAAAAATCCCAATCTCTGTTATATCGGGTGAATGTTTCAACAAGATGGTCTTTCCACAAGAGGGCAACAGTGGTCGCTCCATAGTATCAGTACAGCTGGATGATGCCTTGATGTAGGTTTGTGCTCTCTGAGGACTTTTTTTTATGCCATGTTATTGGCTAACTGTGTCAACATAATCCATACACTGTACAGAGTAAACTGCAACTTTTAAAAAGTCTGAAAGTATCTGACTCAAGGCTGTTAGGCTACGTTCAGACTGCAGGGCTTAATGCTCAATTCAGATTTTTTTGTGAGATTTGATTTTTTTGCGAGTTTGTTCACATTTCCAATTAAATGCCACTTGTATGTGATCTCTCATGTGAACTTAAATACGACCCGCATGCACAGAAGAGGACATAACGATGTCACGCAGCGAGCGCGCTTCAGTGTTTGTGGAAGTAAACATGGACGATAACGGTGCAGCGTATTTTACGATTCATTGTCCAAAAGGAGCAAACACATTTATAACCTGATTTTAAGAAGAAGGTTGAAAAGGAAGACGAAGTTTTTGGTCATGGTGTTTTGTGGGGCAGTGGCAGAAACATCCATCCAGAGAAACACATGGGTGCAGGGTCACAGCAGGAGTGGTGGGATAGTGATGTGAGAGGCTTTAATGATACAGAGTTACGCAGATTAAAGACATTTGTCGCGTACTGTGACGGATAAATGCGACCTGGCCGTTCAGACAGAAATCGAATGGCAAAAGATCGGATACGTATCTGATTTAGGACCACACACATATCCAAGTGGCCTGGGTCGCATTTGAAAAAATCGGATCTGTGTTGTTCAGACTGTCATGAAAAGATTGGATACAGGTCGCACAGGGGCAAAAAAATCGGATTTGGGTCACTTTAGCCTGCAGTCTGAACGTAGCCTTGGATGCTTGTTATGAAGTGAAAGAGGATTGTGCTGCTGTGACTGTTTGCTACAGTAGCTACAGAAACTCATCCTAGTGTAATGGGCAAATTTCTTTTACGGACTTGTTACATATTACTGAGAAGCAATAGAAAGATTTAGCATCATTACTACATATCCCACCTTGTGTAAGAAAATGCCATTAAATTACATTTTATGTGTTACTGCGTTGGACTTCAATTTGACTTTAAAACCCAGTGTGTGTTCAGGGAAATGTACCTTATTAAACAGGAGATCTGTAATGGATAAAAGCCATCCCTTCATGTCTGATGTTGCTCTAGGTCTTTTCACTCTCCACGTCCCCAAGGAAACAGCTGGACAGCACTTTGAAGGACTTCAGATGCTGACGAGTCTCCTCGCCCCGAAAGGCGCACGTTCAGCAAAACCCCTGGTGGAGGACGTGAGCGGAGGTGAGATCACGCTCATCCATTAGTTTGACTCGCAGGGTGCCGGTGATGTAGGTGAGGTATTAACCTGGAAGCTTAACATTTTAAAAGAATGCAGCGAACGAGATAATGAAGAGGAAGATGAAGAGGACTTTGACTGGCAGGTGGAGCAGGAGGTTTACACAGAGAGATCTGAGGAGGAGCTGAGAGCCCTGCAGAAGTACGGCTTCGCCAACCAGAGGTCTGGAGTGTTTGATCGATTACAGGTGAGATGCAGAGTCCTTGGAGACATTTTGAATCTTATAAATGTAGTTCATGCGAGTCTTTTGGATTTTACATGCTGTGAATATCCTGACAGGAAGAGCTCAGCGACGTGATCGATGTCAAGAACCCAGAGGGAACCTCGGCAGCAGAGAGGAGGCAGGCGAGGCTGGAGGCTGAGGCGTCGGCCTTTTCGCCTGACCATTACCTGTGAGTTTGACCAATCCAAAAACACCCTCTGACTTTTTCTGTGTTACTTCAGTCTGCTAACGTCCACCTGTCGTTTGCAGGGCTGATTTGTTTGAGGATGATGAAATAAAGGTGCTGCTGAAGTTTAAGCCGTGGTGGACAAAGCTGAGTTCGTCCACAGAGCAGGACGGAGAAACTGGTGAGTTCATGTCATCCTGTCCGAATCTGTAAAAATCTGTAGACCATTAAATAGGAATCATGTTGCTTGGGTCAGATTTTGTATAAAAACAGGAAAAAAATTAAGATACTGTGTTAAACTTGGCAACAAAGTAATAATAAGATTTACCGTATTTTCCGGACTATTGAGCACCTGTCTATAAGCCGCTATTGAATTTATTCGAACAGTTTCATGTGGTCCACTCTGACTGTCTCTGATGTGATGACGCTAAATGTATCGGCGGCACGGAGCTTGCTCGTTTGTAAAAAGCTAACGAGCTTCGTGCCGCCGATACATGAGCCACACCGGTGTTTACGTTCAAAGTGTCGGAAAAAAGTAGCGGCTTATAGTCCGGAGAATACGGTAATTATAACATTTACTTGAATTAAAATAACAAATGTGATGATGTACTGGAAATAAAAGTCCTGCCTTTAAAGTCTATGTAAAGATAAAGAGCAGACGTGTTATTTGCAAAGTGAACTTAACATAACAAGAAAATCTAAGTTATTAAACTTTACTATTGTAGCTAACAATGCTCTTTATGGTGCTTTATAGAAAGATAAGTAGTTTTATTTACTGGCTCCCAAAAGTTAAACAACAAAGTTTGATTTGATTTCTAACACTGCTGTCAAACCTTTATTTATTGTAACATATCATGTAACCACATCAAGCACACGTTCATACCTATGTCCATTAAACTCCTTTATAGATTATCAGACCAGTGAAGGTTTGTTGAAGAGACTGCAATCATTTAATAATTTATTATGTTTACAGATAAAGCATTTTAATTATACCTGCAATATAAAACCACATATGTACAAGAACTGTATTTGGTGCACTATAATCGTATGTAATAATTTATGTTTGTTTAATTTTTGCGCAGTACATTTTCCACAGGGTGAACATGTGGGTGCATGTGATTCCTGTTTAATCTGAGCTTTTAAAATTCAACAACTGAATCAAGTTTAGAAATGAACTCTCTCTCATTACTATTAATAAAGTCTCAAAGGCTAGAAACCACTGATTTAATTTTAACCATGTATTTTCTATGTGCTCTCTTTTTTCTAACTATTAAAACAACAAAGCAGTGAGTGACGATGACCAGAAGGGGGCGTGTAGTTGCAAACATTGGAAGGACAATCATGCATTGTTTGCTATTATTTGACCAAACTCCCCTCACTGATGTTTTATTGTTCCCAGTGGTGCCATTTCAAATCTTCCAGAAACGTGACTGAAATATTGTGCATGCAGGGTTGCAAACAGGAAAGTGATAGCCGGCTTTGTGTCCGCCAGACACTGATGTTGTTCTCTAACAATATGTGAATCCCCAAAGGACACATGAGCCTTTTCTGTGCTCCCTCTTCTGAAGCTAGCTGCCGACAGAGGAGCTGCTCTCACTGCTAAAGTGCCTCAGGGCGTTTCAACAGGAAAGACACTTGCCATTATCAGAGATTGAACCTTGGACCTTCCCTAATCGCTACATCCCTCCGCTGCCTGTTGACCAATTTAAACAGGCACATTTAGAGTGCAGGGTTAGAGTGTGACAGCTCAGGAAAAGTCACTCTTTTCAGTATCAGCTTTTCAAATCAATAGCTCATAGATTTAGACAAAGATGTGCTGCAGCCTGTCTGTGCTCAGCCTCTTTCGTTTTGGAGTGATAGCGTGTGAATCCTGGCAGAGACTTGGATTTAAGTGTGCCGTCCCGCTCTCCTAACAGCCTGCTAATTCCAGCACTTCCACCGCTGAAGCAGGCGCGTGGGTCACAGCCGCAGCTTATGTGCGGTGCAGCGGTGTCGTACACTTAAGAGAGGATTTAGATTAAACAGATAGCATTATCGCAGTAGGGCGCGTGTGCCGCCGGTCGAGTTTTTAACCGGCGCGAGGGGCCCCCGATTGCAGACGAGCAGCCATCAGTCAGCGACGCAAAAGGCCATTAGCCGCAGTCTGAGTTTAGCCTCTGAAGAACATTACGGTTCCCCCTCCAGCCCCACGGGCGCTCGCGCCTCATTCTGCATTCTAAGACAGAGTGGCTCAGTCGGGAGCCCAGGCGTAGATAAATGGGCCAAATTAAACTTAATGGCTTGATTGACAGCTCGAATAGCATTAGCCTCAGCTGAGTGTGAAGAATGGCGCCGGTCAGGAGATTTAAACGCCTCGCCGCCGTCAAATCTTGCTCATGATTTTAACTGTTTGTCGTATATTTTAAATGGAGAAGTACAAGTGCTCTATATGGGTTTTTTTCCTCCCTCCCTCCCTCCCTCCTCCCCTCCTCCCCTCCTCCTTCACTTCGG
>OOFC01004354.1:0-10868 GCA_900323345.1 Pseudochromis fuscus | reverse complement strand
CCCTCCTCCTTCACTTCGGCTAAGTCTGATATATATGTCACCTGACAGATGGATGTGGACACAAGTGCTAATGAAGTAGAAACCAGCCCCTTTGTGCTCTCCAGTGTCGGGGCCGGCACACTGACAGGCCACAGCTGTCCACGGGAGACTCGTATTATCGCCGGCCTAAATGCCTCCGACAGCTCGGACTTTCACTACCTGCTGCACTTTGTTATGGCTGAGTTTAGAAACCCGACCCTTCACCAACTCAGATTATCTCCTGTAGATCGAGGCTCCTGCACAACCCCGACTTTCCAGTCCGAGCAGATGCGTTCGTTAGCCGCGCCTTTGATGCAATAACTCGACACGCTCACAGTGTGCGTGCGCAAAATTAACCGTCTCTGTCACGCAAGGTCACGCCGCGACCTCTAGCATTTGTGAAATTACGTGAGCGTTTTCCAAACCCTCAGCAGCATTTTCGACAGAGCATATTTTGCTCCATGCCATCAGGCCATCTGGACCTGTAGAGAGCGGTGACGAGCCAGGCTGCCGTTCCAACTGGAGGAATTAGGTCAGAAATTAATTTGCAATCAGCAGAAGCCCTCATACGCTGCGCGCTAATGCCCACTAGAATTGACTGGCGCCGTAGTGGAGATGAATGAGCGTGGTGGTGGGTAAATCCATCAGGTCTGCAGAGTTAATAGAAAAAATATCTGTGTAATAATGACGCTGTTTTTGAATGAAAAGTTTTATTGGAACAGCTGCGGTTACGCAGCCTCTGTTTCTGCTTAAATTGATAAATCTGTTTGCTTTCATTCTTTATTCCCGAGTGCTTGTGCATCCAGGCGTGTGTGTGTTTGTATTTGAGAAACACAGGATGCACATTCACCTGGATATCTGTTGCTTGTGTCTCTGCTAGTTTGAATGCCACTTTTATGTTTTATTTATGGCTCTTCACCCTTTCTTCCAATTTGTGTGTGTGTTGGGGGAGCGACGTGCACAGATGTGGGGGCACGTGCACGTGGATCTTTGTGTCTGCTCCCCCTCTGCAGCTGCACTGACGGAGGACTCAGGTAGCATCTGCAGGGAGCTAAAACCCTGACGTAATGCAGCAGGAATCTCCTTCGCAAGCAGAGCCAAGTTCCCACTGCAGCCAGAGAGATCGCTCTGAACCGCTGCATATGTATGTGTGTGTGTGTGTGTATGTTCACGAGTGTGTGTGTATTTGCTCCAGCCGCTGCACACCTTGCACATCAGGGGCTCAGAGCAGGGACTCTCCTTTTTCTCATGCAGTGAGAGGAATTGCTTTCAGCTGTTTTATAAGCTGCTGGGAGGAAGGAGGGGAAAAAAAAAACAAAAAACACTGTTGAGTTACAGCACGGCGCCGCAGACATCCAGCGCGCCTTTCAATACCGAACAATGCAGATCGCTTAAATGGGATTGAAGTCTGTTTGTGTCACCCCATTAGGCCTGCCACAGATCCCCATTAAGCAGATGTCTCTTTCAAAAAGGCAACAGTTAGTAAATTTGCACTGAGCGAGGAAGCAGAAGTTTTCCAATATTTTACCATCACGGTGCTCTAAATTTTCTTAATGCAGAGTTTTGCAGCTATTAAACACATAAACGGCCTCAGTAATTTTGTCTATTGCATGTTGGGGTTATTGTTTCTGTTTTTTTTTTTTATTCTTCCTATGATCCTCAATAAGAAATCAAATTAATGGCCACAAACAGAGAAACTGATGGCCATCAATGCTTTGGCTTTTTTTTTATGTCACTGCTGGTACTACCACTACAGTATAGAAGATGGAAATGGGTTTTTTTTTGCTTTTGGTCTCTAGCAACACACAACTCTGCATTAGAGGCAACATCTGGTAAGAAGACCTGGGACCCCCAACTCTCTGTGAGATCTCATGTACTCTGACCCCCATGGTGGGGTTGATGGACTTCTCAAAATTACTGTGAACAACAAACAAAATTAACTCGCCTGCGCAACCCCGACAACAACAGTAAAAATGGAGGCACACACCGTCACGTTCGTGCTGCAGCAGCTACTGGGCTTGTTTTGACTTTTACAGCAAAATCTTCTGAAACTACACAACTACCATGAGCAACAAGTGTGTGTTGTCATGTGTTGTTGTTACCTCGTATGAGTTTAATGCACATGCTCCGTGTCTTCTTCCTGGTTTTGGTGTTTTCTGTTTTCTGTGGAAGCGTTACAGCACCAAATACAGACCTGGCATATTGACTACAGCGTTTTTGGCTTTTTCGTGTGGACGCAGATATAAATATCCGTTTTCGGGGGAGACGTATTCATTTCGTCTCCATGTGGACAGGGTCTTAGATGTGTCCCTCTTCCAACACACCTGATTCAAATGACCAGGATCATTATCAGGCCTCTGCAGAGCTTGATGATGAGCTGATCATTTGAATCATCAGGTGTGTTGGAAGAGGGACACATCTAAAATCTGCAGGATAGCAGCCCTCGAGGACCAGGATTGCAGACCCCTGGTTTATGTGGTAGTAGAGGTAGAATTCTCATTCAAAATTATCAGATTTTTGTTTTGTTTTTCAGCCTATTCTCTTAACACAAAACATCCAAGTTGTTGTGAGGATGTGTACGACCATCTGAGTACTGCAGTAATGCTGTGTGGGAAAAATGTATTTCAGCAGAATAGTTTGTGGGTGTTGTTGATAAGCTGACATTTGCATCTATTGAGTGCCACTTTACACTGTGATATTTTGAGGTAGAACCCTTTATGTTTGATTTGGAGCTTTAAGGCAGGGGTCTGCAATCCTGGTCCTCGAGGGCCACTATCCTGCATGTTTTAGATGTGTCCCTCTTCCAACACACCTGATTCAAATGATCAGGATCATTATCAAGCTCTGCAGAAGCCTGATAATGATCCTGATCATTTGAATCAGGTGTTGGAAGAGGGACACATCTAAAACATGCAGGATAACGGCTCTTGAGGACCAGGGTTGCAGAGCCCTGATCTAAAGGCTAAATAATGTAATGAAATATTTATGACTCTGTTTCTCCAAAAACAAGTTGATATCTGACTCTGTCACCAGACTGTCTGATTACCTTTGTTCAGAGGAAGCACAACTGCCCTGTCTGCTCCTATTTCAGCGTGAAACACATGGGTTAAAAAGTTGATCCACTTATGTTTCTGGACTACTGGCAGTTCAGGGTTATACAAATTTTTGGGACATGTACGGTAGTGTGAGATTAACAGAAGGGGTTTTTGTTCGCTCAAACACTAAACCTCCTGGAGTCCTGCAGGTATTTTCCCTCTCAGAAGCAGATCAGTCACAAATCTGTCCCCGTTTAACCCTGACCTCACATAATTGTTTTTTAAAAGCTCTCCTTTCTCTGCTCCAACGAAAACGTGAGGTCAGCAAAATAGCATGCATCTCATATTTATCCAGCTTAGAGTGGCCATAATCTTAGGGCACTAAACCTACTTTTTATTAAGCTGTTTATCCCTGCAGTGAAAGTGTGTGCCATAATATCTTGGTACATGATGGTTTCAGTTTGAACTTGATGCGAAAATCGTTGCTTTGTGTTTCCAGCTTGCGGCTGAAGGGCCACGCTGAAATGACGTGTCGGCGGTGTGGACAGTTTGTAAAGTCATTGCAGACTGTACTTCAGAGGATTTGCATGTACAAAGGCGTGTGTGCAGCTCCTCCTCAAACCAACCACCGTGACCGCTTCTCACACCCACTCCTGGAATTTTTTTTTTTGCAGTTCACAATTCAGTTGGAGAAACATTTAAAAACCCGCCTCTCCCGTTGTTCTCTCGCAGCCGTGTCCTTCACCAACGATGAGAAAGAGCAGCTGAGGAAATTCAACAACCGCTCCTACCTGCTGGACAAGACGTGCCGTCACCAAGCGTGGCTCGGCCTCGTGGACATCCTGCTGGCTTACTCCTATGAAGTGCGCTCCACGGAGGGGGAGCACAATGTGAGTGTGTGTATGTGTGTGAAGAGGCATCTCCTCCTGAGCACTTAGCCTCGGATGACAAAGCCCTCTATCCCCACATCCTTTAGACTCCCTTCCATTTTATTCAGGGCCTTAAGAGATTACCAGCAGATCCCGGAGCTCAGTCCAGGCCTCTTTGTGTCACTCCACCGAGGTAGCTGCAGAGAGGCGAGGTGAACAAGGCTGATTTCATTGTCAAAGACACTTCATGGCATGTCTTAAATATTTGATACAGCAGAATGTTGAATTAAAGCTCAGCTATGAAAACAAAATCTGTCACAGGTGAACATTTTTTAAATTCCACTTGGGATTTTATAATATGGAGAGAGGCCAGAACAAATCCCCTACTTTACTTTAAATGCCTTGAAGCCTGCTGTGTAGCGTGAACAGAAGTCTAAGCAGCTGCTTTCTATGCTTTTGCTCAACCAGACGTATTGTACTGTGTGTTGCAGCGTTTTCTGTCTGTTGTTATTGTGATGATGAGCGCTTTCTTTTTTTTTTTTCTTGCAGGTAGAGTCGCCGTGGACGATCCGAAAACTCAGTGGGACTCTGTGCTGGTTGGAGGTGAGTCCATTATCCCACAATATAATAAGCCTCTTATTTACTTATTATTTACGAATGCTGTTAATTTAACGCACATGATTAAACGCTATGATAAATGTGCCTTAGACAGCTCCACATTGATGACCCTCCCATGCAACATTTTGCACCACAGATTCTCAGTATATCAGGGTTTTTACTAAGACTACAGATGTAAACAAACCAGTTCATTTGAATTCAGTATAGCTAAAAAAAAAGTGCTGACACCGGTTTGTTTTAATTGTTGTCTGGAAACAAATGTAATGCTACAGCAGCAGTTAAACTCATCAAGGGAGTAACATTAAATCAGATGGAACAAGGTTGAATGAAAACTGTGACATTTTAATGAGGTGCAAATGAAGGGATGAAAGACTGGTGAGTGCTACTCAACACGAAAAGCACAAGAGCATAATTGACTCAACACCTGAGTTTTTTTAAACAAAAGAAAACACAAGAGTCGTCCCTCTAACCCTAAAAGGTCTAGTTTAGGCCACTCCTCAGGAATATTTTCTAGATTATATTACAGATACAAGCAACTCTTACGTCCAGTGTAGAAGACATGAAAAACAACCACTACCTGCTTGACACTTGACTGCTACCTGACACTCTGGTAGTGATTCATCTAAATCAAGGGTGGGCAGTCCTGGTCCTCGAGGGCCGCTATCCTCGACCAGCTCATCATCAAGCTGCAGAAGCCTGATAACGATCCTGGTCATTTGAATCAGGTGTGTTGGAGGAGGGAAACATCTAAAACATGCAGGATAGCGGCCCTCGAGGACCAGGATTGCCCACCCCTGATCTAAATCCTCAGCATGGAAAGGCATTAGAGCTCTGTCTTTCTGAGGAGTCGTCTCTGCTGCACTGGGATTGGTGCAGGACTGGACCACCTCCTGTGAGGCTGGTGGTGAGGAGGAGTCAGCAGGAAGCACAGACTGTGTATAGAAATGGACAAAGCAAGCAGTCAATACAAAGTGCAGTACCACCGATGTCCACTAGGTGCTGGCTCCAGTTGACTTTACTTAACAAATCTTCATTTTCAATCATGAACTGGGATCATTTTTCATAATTCTGACATCACTAGCTAAAGTCGTTTCCTCTTATTAGTGATGTGGTGGTCCATCTGAAAATCATTTCATCGTTAAGTAGATATTATGCTCCAAAAAGAGGAAAATTTAGGAGTGTGTTTAGTTTGGTCTCCAATGAGAATAGACCTGAACTCCAGTCTCATACACATTGGACAGTGTCCTTAGGTTCAAGGGTCAGACCCGCCTCCTCACTCCTCACTTCATTTCCAAATATGGTCACTTCTGGTTCTAAAAACCCAACATGGCCACGTTCAAATACCAAACTCCTGATGTGAGTCCACAAACCAACAGGTGACATCATGTTAGCTTCGTCCATTCTTTATACAGTCTCTGGCAGGAAGGCAGGATGCAGGACAAACCCAGGCATCAATCCTGAGTCTAAACATGCAAATTTACATAGAGATACAGTGGACATTGATTAATCTCCAGGAAATTGACCATGACAAAGGCTGTAACACTGCTGAGCACAAAATCATCTGTAATCTTTTAGTAGATAAGGACAAATGCTGTTTCACTGCCTCTCATCTTAACAGTAATTTTGCTTGTATTCATTTTTGTTTCTACAACACATGTACATATTGGCCTTTAACAGTCTTGCCCTTTTAAATCTTCTTTGGTAAACTGAGGGTTGGTGCTCGTTCACAGATGGGACTGGTTTCCATCGAGCTACAGATGTGTGTTCGCAACACATGTTGAAAGCTCCTGTCGCCGCCCTGCTGTGAAAGTTTGGCGCTCTGCTGTTCCTCAGCGCTCAACTGCATCTGGGTCCTTCTAATAATTGCGGTGCTTTGCTGATTTTGTCTCTGAGCCCGGCAACTGAGCCGAGGATTTTGACTGAAATTTGTATTGGCCGCTGTTTAATTGATCATTTAGTGAAATGAAAAAAGGATCAAGGAGAGTGCGGTTGTATTTCCATCACTAGATTCAACTGGCCAGCAAACTGACATTTGCTAATTTGTCAGGAAGCGGGAATATATACATAGACACAGTTGCTTCAGGAAGTAATCAAACCTTTCACTTTTTACATACTTAGATTGTATTCAAATGGAGAAAATTGGCATTTGAAAATTGGCACATCTGGACACCTGGACTTCGAGCAGATGTTCTTAGCAGATCCTCTGATGCTTCTTCTGATTGGATATGAATATAACATGTGATCTGCAGCCATTATCAGGTCTGTTCTCAGCTGTTCTGGTGGGTTCAGGTTTGGGTTTTTGCCGAGCCACTCGAGGACAGTCCACAGACTTGTTTCGAAACACTCCAGTGTTGATGTGGCCGTATGCTTTGGAGCAGGGCTGGGGAATCCTGGTCCTCGATGGCCGCTATCCTGCATGTTTTAGATGTTTCCCTCTTCCAACACACCTGATTGAAATGATCATCTCATCATCAACCTCTGCAGAAACCAGCTAACGATCCTGATCATTTGAATCAGGTGTGTTGGAAGAGGGACACATCTAAAACATGCAGGACAGCGGCCCTCGAGGACTCCAGTTTCAGATTGCATTCTTTTCACAGCAGGTTTTTTCATCCTATACTAGGCTGCATTCATCCAAACCTCACTTCTGAACCCCTCTCATTATGCTGCCACCACCATGCTTCTCCATAGCCAGGTGATGAGCAGCGTGCTGTTGCAAAAACGTCTTAAAACATTACTTTTCACAGGTGATTAACTGTAGATTGATGGGAAAAGGCAGATCCATTTAGAATTAAATCTGCAACTAAAGGGTACTGTTTACTTTCTGAAGCAACTGTGTATAGACACATCATGTTGTCATCTCACACTGTGTCTTATACTTTTATATTCTCCACGGTGCCCAGTGTTGTAAAATATATATTTGTCTTCTTCAGCACCAGACAGGCCATTTGTTGTAAGTCCTACAGAGCTTTTCTTTGTTACCTAATGGTGACACTCTCACAGAAGCGGTTCCTTTATTCTTCAAGTTATCTTGGCGAGGAACTACTTGTGAAACAATGTTATATAATAATGTAAGTAGGCCATTTTTCAGGAATTCAAAAGTGAACCTTAAAAGACAAAAAGAAACAAGGGATTGTCTGCATTATTCTGTCATTATTTCAAACATACATAAAAACTGACTGGTTTTCCAGATATCTTCATCTCTGATTTTTGTACTGAGGTTAAAAGTCCAGATCCAGGCTCGGTCTGTGCCATTACCTCAGGCCTTTAATGTACAACACACAATCTGAGTGTAGTTCCCAGTTGAAAGAGCAAATGATAGGGTGTCTGTGCTCTGTCAGCTCACAGCCTGCCGCTGCACAATCACTTGAGTGTGTAATGTATGTGAATGGTACTGGTAATAAAAGTGTCTCCCTGTGTGAATATCTTCTCTAACATCTTAACCCAGGTCCATAATTGGAGGATAAATTTAAAAAGACGATTTTGTGTCAAACTCAGTTCCATCCACATCGTTCTTCTCAGAAAAGTTTTGTCTGGTTTTTGCATTGAAATGTCAAAACAGCAGGAAATTGTTATTTATTTACTATTTACTTATTACATCTTTTTTTTGCTGTTTCCTGTTCGTCGTATTCACTTTTTTTTTGTTTGATTTTCAAAAGTGTGCTTCTTGTTAGACAGTTTGTTATTTCAGATTTTAGAAGTCAACTCGATCTGTTAACCACTGGTTCTTGATAAGGTTGATGGGATGAGTTTCAGTATTTCCTGTTGTAGAAATGTAGATGAGTTTTCTGAGTAGTCTAGTAACTATCTGAGTAATACTTTCACTGAGTAAACCCTGATCTTAAACAGGTTCTTTTCACGTCAGATTTTGATCTGAATTTGAGGAGGATCCAGATCTACTTACCAAAGTATCCAGATTACACAGAAAATCTGCTTCTTGGAACAAAACAGATGAACTGAGAAGAGGTGGAAGTGACAAATAAAGACTTTTTAGCAGTTCTGAAATATAGTACTTTGCTGCACTCTCTCTTTTTAGATCTTTCTCTGATATCCAAATCCGGATCACTTCCACATTGCAGTTAGCTTCATGTAAAGCTGCATTTATATTCAATACTATCTGGTTAATCTGAGTCCTAGTGTTTATATCTGTAATGTAGGTTTTGATCTTCATAATTCACCTGTTGATTGCTGGACTGGACGAATGGATTTCACGTTATCCATCCATCCATTTTTTTTAATTTATTTTTTTACTATAATCCCAACCCTGTTTCACTTCATGTATAGAGGGATGGTGACCTATGCACACACCACCTACATTACTGGAGTTACATCCAGGTACTGTATAACCATCACCAGTATGACCACCAGTTCTTACTATTTCAGCTTTAACTCTACCAAGGAGGTTTTACTGTGGTGTGTTTGTCAGCAACCAAACAGAAAAACAGGGTTAGTGTATTACCCAAGGAACAAATGACCGTACTTTCCGGACTATAAGCTGCCGATACATTTAGCCTCGTCACATCAGACCCGGTCAGAGTGGACCACATGAAACTGTTTGAATAAATTCAGTAGCGGCTTATAGACAGGTGCCCTCAATAGTCTGGAAAATACGGTAATAAATCGTGGTTAAGATCGGTGGATGCGATCAAGTCAGAAAAAACCCCGAAACCCAACAGAATCTACCACAAGAGGGCAACAGTGTTCAGGTTAGGTTAGGTACTTTATTGTCCCAGAGGGAATTTTGGCTTAGGCTTGACATGCTGTGGGCTGCATCACACAATTTTCAATACAATACAGTAGTTATACAGTCACACAACAGTGCAAGTAGGACAGTAGTCGGCTTATACTGCATAATTTCAACAAGGAAAATGGCTATGCTATAAGAAGCATTGCAACATTGGCAGTACCATAAGTGCTGCAAAAGTAAAAAAGTAAAAGTATTGCACCTGACAATACAATACAAACATAACCTGCATCATGCAGGGCTTGACCACAAGGTGCAATCTTCGCTTGTTAAGAAGAGCAACAGAAGTGGGAATAACTGTTCTGATGCTGTTTAGTCCACAGCATCAATACAGCTAGATAATGGGGAAAGTTTGTGCTCTCTGAGTGTTTTCTAGTGTATAAATTAGATTTTATTTGTCACTTCAGCACCAGAGATGTGGGTCTAACTACCCCTCACCCGCTCGCTCGGCTGTTGCCATAGAGAGATGACATAAAACACTTTATCATTACATTTGAAAAAAACACAACTCCATAGTTGCAGAAATCATAAATGCATTTTAACTACAGATTTTGTTCTTTGTTTCTTCTCAGTGGTAATCAGTGGTACAGAATTTAAATGTACTAAACTGTTAATATCTTACTCTGATGATCAAAGGCAATCCAAGCTGTAAAAGTGATCCAAATGTCCATTTCCTTCCAGGGAAAGACGAACATGACTGTTACTTGTTGAACCACTTTGCAGCTTTATCTCTGCAGCTGAGGTGAAGCTCCTCAAGTACAATCTGATTATTGAGGAGATGCACATCAGCTACACTGTTATCCCTCAACACGCAGCTATAAATCAAACCTGAATCTCAGCTGACAGTTGGTCATTGAAGGCTGCACCACTTGATGCTCAATACTGATGTCTATTGTATTGGTTTCTGTTGTTGTTGTTGTTGTTGTGGTGCTGCTGCTGCCAGCTGCTTCACAGTTACACTGACACACACGTACCCGTACATCTGCCAAGACAGATGATGCAGTCGAACAGGCGATCCTTCATTAATGTTAGAGACACATATGAGTTAACACCACGCTACACATGTGGTAAATATGTCCCAGAGGAGATCTGAATATTTTATGACTGATAGGATCCCAGAGCGTCCTCATTAGGAGCGAGGCGTGCTCACGTGATCCACATGCATCTCGGCTCTCGTTATACACAAGCTAAATGCGGGCTCTTGGAGGTTCCTAGACCTTGACCACGGTTTTGCGAGACAGTAGTTTTCCTGCTGTGGTGACAGTGAAGTACAGAACAGTCTTCACCTGCCTGGCAGCCCCTTTACTTGTCGTCAGTCAGTCGGCAGAGCTGTCAGCTCCCATTGACGGGCCACCTCACTCAATCCCCGCTCCCTGCCATCACTTCTCCTCCTCCTCCTCTTCCCTTCACATTCTGCTCTACAATGGATCCCTCTCTGTCTTTGACTGCCCGTCTATCTGTGTGTCACCGCTGATATCTGCTGCTTCCCTGCTCCATTCTCCTCTCCACTATCTCTTTTTAATGCTCTGACTGGGCTGTCTCTCTCTCTCTCTCGCCGAGCATTCCCCCTTTCCCTATCCCACC
>OOFC01004353.1:15447-31786 GCA_900323345.1 Pseudochromis fuscus | reverse complement strand
TCGTTGTTTCCGTCCACACGGATCTGTGGAGAGAACAGAATCAGAAGGTCGGTGAAATATTCAGTTCCCTCCTGCAGCTGAAAGATCAAAGGTGGATGTAGGGTTAAATGTAACATAGATGCTGAGACTGTCACTTTGTATTAGAGACTCAGATCTTTGTCTGACCACTGGGTGAACAGTTCCTGTCAGAGCTGCAACAAGCTGCAGTCTCAGTAAACCATCAGACCATTACAAGCTGATTAAATATCAGTCCTCAACGACCAATAGGAGTTCTCCTTCTAGAAAATCTGGAAACCCTGACAACCGCCATTTCCACCATCAACAGTGAACAAAATGCTGCCGTGTTGTGGTTTTATCCCGGAGACAAAGTTGTGTCATGAAGCTCTGGACGGACACAGTCCACCACACTCAGCCTGACCTCTGTTGATGATGCTCATTGGGAATCTCACCACTGATGGTTTTGGTGACACCATGTGATGCAAGTTTTTCGCTAAAGATAAAACCTCTTTCATTTGCATGGAGGTAAATTCCCATCCACCAGCATCTTTGCACTTTTGTTGCAGGAGAAATTCACTTCTGGTTTGGTGTGAACTTCAAACCCTCCTGACTGTCAGTGAACTAATGTTGATCTGTTGTGTTCATGGACTGTTCACAGAAATGGACACAGCAACTGTGACATCACCCGTTAGTTTGGTTGAAGCCAAGAGATCAGTATCTGAAAATCACCATGTTGGTAGTTTGGAGGCAGAAGCAAACATATTTGGATATGTGAGGAGGCGGGTCTAACCTTTGAACCTGAGGACACTGTCCAGTGTGTATCAGGATTGAAAATGACCATTTTTGAATTGAATCCATTGGAGTCTGAGTTTTTTGGAGCCAGCATCTAGTGGCTGTTGGTGG
This sequence comes from Pseudochromis fuscus, assembly GCA_900323345.1. NCBI lineage: Eukaryota > Metazoa > Chordata > Actinopteri > Pseudochromidae > Pseudochromis > Pseudochromis fuscus. The sequence goes on along the minus strand of OOFC01004353.1, from coordinate 30,886 downwards.
TGTTGCACTTTTTTCCACATTGGCCTGATTTTTGAAGCCGACTTGCTTCGTCCTTTTCCATATACAGTCTATGGTTGTGTTGCTCTGACAGTGGAGGACAGTGGCCAGGACAGACGTCCTCAGTGGACAATCACAACGCCAAAACATCTGAGAATCAGCCTGGGGAAGAATTTTAGCTTTTGTACTGTGACGGAAAAGTCATCAACAAAGATGTGACTGTTTGTTGACTTGTGTTTGTTGACTTGTGTTTGTTGACTTGTGTTTGTTGACTTGTGTTTGTTGACTTGTGTTTGTCGTATTGAGAGTGAGGCAGAAGTGACACAGAGAGAGACCAGGAGGCAGTGCAGCTGCTGTGATGTCAGACATGTTGTGTTGTTTCAGGGCAGCGAGCAGACAGTGGATGGTTCATTTTAAATTTGTTCAAACGTATTTTGTATAAAAGCTGATGCTCTCACAGTCGCTGGCTGTATTAACTACACTGCAGCCTGACGCTCTGTGGCCTGAATAATAAGGATCTCTGAGAAGTGGCTGAAGTTTATGGGACTGTCAGGTCTCTGAATTACTCAAAGCAGAGACGGAGCAATTATGAGAGAGACAGACTGGGAAACACTCCGACTCCATTATCTCTGGCAACAGGACGTGAGCCGTGGAAGTGGAGTGAACAGTGTGTGGACTCCTACTGGACTCAGCCTGTCGCTGCCGGGGAGCTGACGCCCAGCGGCCCGGCTGTCTGAGGACATCAGGCTGTGGACACTAACAGTGCAGAGGACTCAGAGAGTGGACGCTGAGTGTCTGTCCTGTCTGTGCTCAGACATCATTACAGTGAATGGTGCTGAGTGAGAGCAGCGCTGCCAGGACGGTGGTGCTTTCACCTGTGTTGGTTTGTTTATCTGTCTGTTGACAACATCAAAGAAAAACTACTGAACAGATCTCGACAAATCACAGACTGTTTATAGACATGGACGAAGTCAGTGGGTCTAAAAATGAGGCTGATGCAGAAGTAAAACAAAGAACAATACCAACAACAGCCACTAGAGGCTGCTCCAAAAAACTAAAGAATGGTCATTTTCAGTCCTGAAATATTCAGTCATTCTGATGTCATTAGATAAAGTCAATCTGGTGGGAGGGGTCAGGGGCGGGGTTAGTTTGGTTGACAGGTCTGGTCTCCAATGATCTCCAGTCTCAAACACACTGGACAGTGTCCTCAGGTTCAAGGGGCAGACCCGCCTCCTCGTGCCTCCCTTCAGTCTGTGATTGAGTCATACTGACAGTGCTCTGCAGTAACTCTGATGCTCTGTGACAGGAAGTTACACAGAGAACAAACAATTTGTTAAGCCGAGCTCAGGAGATTGTGTCCATAAATAATCCTAAAAATCCAACTTACTGATCATAGGTATCAAGATATTGTTCTTATTTCACCACCAGAGGGCAGCAGTGTTCAGTCTGTAGCATCAGTCCAGCCTGGGGGAGGTGTGTGCTCTCTCAGTGCTTTGTCATTGTCAGTTTTCTCAGCAGTGAGGCTGTGAAGATCAAAGCTCCACAGATGATCTCCAGCTTCAGTATCAAGTCCTCATGTCGGGGTCACTCAGCTGGTTTGGATGTGAAAGGTGATGACAGAGCAGGAGCTGATGCTCGGGTTCAGATGGAAGTTATTTTCAGCCACATGTGATGAACAGTAACTGCTTCACTCTTCATGCACAGTGTTTTTATTTCAGGGTGAAACAAGTGATTTAATAATCACACTGACTTACAGTGGGAAAATGTTTCACTAGATAGTTTTGCTACTTGACCACCAGAGGGCAGCAGTGTTCAGGTTACAGCAGCAGTACAGCTGGATGATGCCTCGGTGGAGGTTTGTGCTCTCTGAGTCATTTCTAGTTTAAATAAATAAATAATGAGGCGGGTCTTCACAAAGACCACAATCCAGTAATACAGAACAATGCAGAACTTTGTTGACTTGTTTTGTTGACTGTGAAAGTAACAGACGTGTCCACAACTAATTCTGAGATGTACTTTATGTAACATTGATATTTATCTATAACTGAAACATCAAGAAGCAGAAAAAGTCTGAAATTAAAAACAATCAATAGTGATATTGATACTTGTCTTATTGAAACATCTTCATCGTCTGAATCTACAGCAAACTTACATGATCACATGATGCTGGTGCATAAAGGACTTAACAGAAAAGCCCAGATGAACTGGTGCAGGAGCTGGAACCATGTTTATGAGGTGTAAGGAACTGGAATTGAGGGGAAAGTTAAGCTGGGACTAAATATACTCCCAGTTCAGAGTAGAACAGAGTTATTTATAAAGCTTCCTGCGGTGCTGGAGTGTGTGACATGACAACACCGACAGAGTTTTACTGACAGCTGCTCATACCATCAGTGTATGTGCAGGGAGCAGCAGGCCGGGTAACCACGACGACAGAGTCAGTGTCATTATATAAAAACAAGCAGGGCTTCAAACATAAACATATGCACCAATGAAATGTATTGATCTGTACTTTTAAGACTTGTTTGTGCCTCCTGGTACTCTCCTGAACACTGCTGCTGGTTGATGACACACATCTACAGAACAAAACCAACGTTTAATAAATAGAACTAATAACTGTGCTTGTTCTGTAGAAATAAAGTCCAGACCCAGGTTGGGTAAAAACCCAGCCCGTAGTTTGCAGTATTTTGTGTCTTTTTACCCAACAACTGTGTATTTCTGTCCAGTGCGGGGTAGAAACAGCCCATCGTACTGTGCTGAATTAGCCCAGTGTGTATTTAGTCCCACATTAACTCAGGTCTGGGTAAAAACAACCCAACATTTCCCAGCGTGTGCGTTGGCGTGCTGGTCTGCGTGTCACCTGTAGGGTGTCCTCCTGCGCTCTTGTCTTGGGGTCTCTGATGTGACGAGGTCTCTGCTCGCTCCACTGGACGTCGTCACCTGAACCACGACAAACAAAGTGGAATCAAACCTCCTGACCGTCGCCTCGGTAACACCTGCCCCGCCCCCTCCCCTCCCGTCTCCAGTGAGCAGGTCATTTATGGAAATTCATGTGCGTCACAATCAGATTAACGTCGGGGGAAATTGTTTTTTCAATACAAATGTGGATCTTGTTGAAAAGTCGTAATGAGAAAGTATTTGTAAAGCGAGTCTGCTGAGAACTCATTATTTGATTCGTTCCCATTCTCCAGGCTATGATGTGATGAAAAGCATCTCAAATTGTTGATTGTGAGTCACAGCACAGCTCATTTTCTTTCTCTTTCTTCTGGAATAAAGATCATTTCCATTCATTATCTTCAAAAGTGAAATAAGAAAACAACAGGAAAACAGTCGTATAACTCAGGAAGAAAAACTTTATGAGGCTTATCCAGTGATAATATGAAAATGTTCCAGAAACACCTGCAGAGGAAAACCACTGCCCACCTTTATACCCTCCCCCTCCTCGTCCTCTCCCTCCTCGTCCCCTCGGTCCTCCGCCACCCGCTCTCTTCCTCCCATCTGTCCGTCTGGGCAGAGTCCCGCCTCCCGTCATCAGCTCCTCGGTGGGGGCCAGCGACCAATCGCTGAGCTCGTCTCTGTGGTCCGACTCTGTCTCCGAGGCGTTGGATGCCTCCGAGTTGGTGCCTGAGGGAAACGAGCACTAAAGTCAAACCTCGTTCATCCGCCTCACAGACACAACACGGAATTAACCTTTAATTAATCGCTGGTTGTTTTGTAATAAAATCATTGACTGCGAAGAGACTTTCATCGTCTGTAGCCCTGTACCAACTGGATGTTTTATGTATTTTCCACTGAAATCAACTGTTTCAGCCTGAAATAGAGACACTGGGAACAAAGAGTGAAGCAATTACCATTCATCAAATATGGCTGAAAATAACATCAACATTGTGATGTTTTTATTTATTGTTGTGTTTTTCACTCATACACAGTATTTTATTGTTTCAAGAACAACCCACCTCACTGGGTTAAATTAACCAGGCCTGTAGTTAGTCCAATATTGATCAAGTTCTGGGTTAAAACAACATCACATTTTTAACTGTATAGACTGAACACTGCTGCCCTCTGGTGGTGAAACAGCAACACTGACTTGTTAAAACACTGGCCCATTAACAGTACTTTGTATTTCTGTGATTACCGTATTTTCTGCACTATAAGCTCCAACTAAAAGCCTTTAATTTTCTCAAATACCGACAGTGCGCCTTATAATCCGATTCGCCTTATATATGGATCAATACTGGTCAGTTATGGCTACCGTAGTCAGGGGGCGTCGTCGAAGTAACAGCGGTAAAAACTGTAAAGGGGAATTCCAGTCCCACAGTACTTGTGTGTGTATAAAGACCCCAAAATGGCATGAATGCACTAACTATGTGATAAAAAGTTGCACTACCTGGCTACCTTGCTGTTGGTAAAAGATAATACTACGTCACTGATGTTACCTCGGGGAAAAACATGCAACAGCTGTTCATGTAGCTTTGAACGGTCACAAATGGAGTTGGTAATAGGCTACATTGTTTTCAACGAAGGCGGCCGATGCGCCTTATAGTGCAGAAAATACGGCACTTTAATACCCCCTCTCTCAAAACAACTCACTGAGATCTGTTCAGTAGTTTTCCTGCTACGTTGCTAACAGACGGACAGACCTCTTTGATGGAGGTAATTGCTGTTATTTAATGTGATTGTTGTTTAGGTTTACTGCACCTGAGGCAAAAGCTGCTCCTCCCCCTCTCCGCCCTCGTCCGCCTCTTCCTCCGCCTCCTGCGTAGGGCTTCCCTCCTCCTCCTCCCCCTGCTCCTCGGCCCATCCCCAGCCCCATGCCGTTATCAAACACGTAGGTTTTGTCTTTGGGGTTTCGGGGCCCGGTCCCGCCTCCTCCGCCTCCGCCTCCAATCTGTCTCAGCTGCTCGTCGATCTGAAGACGCTCCAGACGCAACTGATCCACCTCCTGTGGACAGGAAGACATGAAAACATCTGGTCATTTCTACACCAAATAAGTCCGTCCATCCTCTACACCCACCTCTGCAGCACAGGGTCGAGAAGCCCCTCCCAGCCGGCAAGAGGCGGGGTTACACCTTGGACAGATCATCAGTCTATTGATTAGTCAACACCATAGACTGTATATAAAAGTGGGGGGGGCAGTTTGATTGACAACTGGTCTCCGATGGTTTACAGGTGGCTCGAAGGCTGAGTCACCAGTGAACTCCAGTCACATTGGACAGTGTCCTCAGGTTCAAAGGTCAGACCTGCCTCCTGACTCCTCCCTCCATGTCCATATATGGTCACTTTCTGCTCCAAATACCAATACGGTTCAAATCCCAAACTGCTGGATCAGGATGTGAGTCGACAAACCACTGGTGGTGTCACAGTGACTACATCCAGTCTGACACTGTCCAGGACTCAGATAAAGGACCTCACTGGGTGGATCCTGGATTTGCTTAAAGCTGCTTTGACTATTTCTGGCCTCAATAAAACTGACTTTATCACTGTTTTGGTCTCCACACATCAGGCTCTTTAACCGCTCAAAGCACCGTTCAATAAAACTGAACAAACAGCAACAATAAAGCAGCAAAATCTAGATTATTGCAGCTTTATATTATTTCACTGAGATAAATGTGATGATGTAACGCTTGTTTTACAGCTGTAAGCAAATACAGCAAGAGATAAACCACAGGCCTGGATCTGGACTTTACTGGTCTCTAAAAGAACATTATCAGATATAAAAGCAACAACTTTCAGTAACTTTAAACAACTGTACGATACATTTTGCATTTTATGATGTAATCCACAGATGTGCTGCAGATGTTTAAAATACCATCAGAGAACAGTCACAGATTCACTCAGCAGCATCAAAACCATCACGACAAGATGTTGTTAAATCCTGTGTGGACACAAACCTTCAGGTAGTTGAGGTGATAGTCCAGCAGCACTGTAGCGTTGGAGATACTTTCCTTGGTCCCCACAAACACAAACGGCACCATCCCCTGAGACACAGGTTCAGAAGTGTGAATAAATGATGGTTACTACCACTGCTCCCAAGACATTTATTCAGTTTCTTCTTCTTCTCCCCACTGACCTCGTCTGCTGCCGCCGCCGCCGCCGCCGAGGGCTTTTTGTCGTTCTCAGGCTCAATACGAACCCGGACCACGCCGGACTTATCAACCACTTCCTGGATCAGTTTGCCGTTCTTGCCGATCACCTTCCCTGTGGGGGCAGGATCATCATCAGTCACCGTGAGTGAAGACCTTTTAATCTCACTAATCCTCACAGTGGAAATTCAAGTTACCACATGAGTAAATCTTATTGTGTCAGATGATGACTTTCTCACCTACGAGGTTCCTGGGAACTTTGATGACATCTTCAGAAAACTCCAGGAAACTCCTGGCCATACGGACGGCGTCCTGGTCCTGGGACAGAGGACAAAACAAACAGGCTGGATCTTCTGTGGCTGTGTTAAAAAGACCAGGACTAAGGACCATGTGGGTCCAGCAGCCTCCCTACCTCTCCATATATGTGGAAGGTGCACGTCTCCTCGTCCAGGTCGATGTTGGTGACTCCGGGGACTTTCCTCGCCTGCTGAATGTTGGCCCCGTGAGTCCCGATGGCCAGACCCATCAGATCGTCCCGAACGGCGAACTGTTCATGAAACCGTGACGCCAGCTGCCTGGAGCTCTGCAGCAACATCAGACACAATAAATACCACAACAGAGCAATGAAGCAGGGAGTGTGTGATCACTGATGACAAATGCTCTAGAGAAATGATCCAGTTATTCACACACAGGTTGTAGATCAGTGTGTGTGTGTGTGTGTGTGTGTGTGTGTGTGTACCTCCAGTTGTCTGCTGGCCTCCTCGTTCCTCAGCATTAGAGACAGTTTGGTGCGGAGGCTCCTGAAGTGCATGTCACTCATCATGTTGGCTCGCTTTGTTGTGACCTCATTCACCGACTGCAGGAACAATTAAAGCTCCTTTAACCACTGAACATGACATCACGCCACAGACAACACGATAAAAATATAATAAAAAAAAGAGAAAAACACAGTTGGACGAACCAAAATGACCAGCTGCTTCTTCTCTGAGTCGTAGGTGACGCTGAACCCGCCCACGGCCTTTTTGAAGTCTTTGTGTGCAGATTCCTTGGAGCACCTGGCAACACACAGTGAGGTTTATCATCACTTTTTATACAGACATGATGTTATGAAGGAATCAGCCTAACTCGTGGACTTCTGCCTGACATTTACACCAACTGTCTCAGCCTTTGAACAAGAATCAATTTATCCTTTTAGGACTAGAAATACAAATGTGTGTGTGGCTAGGCCTGTGGCAATAATCAATAAATCAATTAATTGCACGATAATTAAAAATGAGCTTGGTAAGTTTGCTGGGCTCGATAGTTTTTCATTTACCAAACACACTGGATAATGAGTTAACTTCGCTGCATCGGTCTCGACGGACTCCTCTCAGTTCCTCAGCGTAATTGTACCTGCAGCCGACAGTCTGCACGATTATAGTCAGAATAACAAATTTCTACTGTGTGGGGAAAACCACTAAATAGATCAGTTTAATCTACAATAACAGCGCTTTAGTGCAACGTTAAAATTTTATTTGAAAACATCTGCTGAAAAAAACGTGAGCGCTGAGCACCCGGTCAGTGAACAGCTGACAGAGGTTGTAGTGAGAGCTCATGTCTGCGAAAACGTCGGAGAAAATGTGCAAATGAGGATTAGGGGCCGTCAACGTCTTCCCGACAGTCCACCATCACTGGGGCGTTTATGAAGCAAACTAAATATAAATGTGATCGTGCCAAATGGTGCGCACTCACAGACGGTGTAGTTCGCTACATCGCTAAAGAGATGCAGCCCTTTAACACCATCGAAAAGCCGCATTTCGACAAATGTTACAAACATTTGACTGGCGGTACGAATTGCCAGGGAAAACTGTGTCACAAACAGTAATCCCAAAACTGTACAACAACGTAGAAGAGTGAAGGTCTCTTGATCTTCAAAAGGGTGTACTTGCATTATTATTATCATAACAGTTGAAAAATTGTATCAAAATGACAATATTATCGTTTATCGCAATAATTTTTGGGACAATTTATTGTCCAGCAAAATTTGTTATCATGACAGGTCTTTGTGTGGCCTGATCACAGCCCTGACTTACAGCCGTGTAAGAGTTTGATCTTTGATTTTTTTTTTTTGGACAGGAAGTTACCATATTTGGATGTGAAGGGAGGAGTGAGGAGGCGGGTCTGACCCTTGAACCTGAGATCACTGGAGTTCACTGGTGAATGAGCCTCCAAACCACCTGTCAATCAAACTAACTCCGCCCCTAAATCTTCCTCTTTCCCTTCCTAGCTAAATATGGTCACTTCTGGCTCCAACAACCAACATGACCACGTTGAAATACCAAACTCCTGTCTCCACAAACCTCCGGGTGACGTCACAGTGACTGTATCATCTCTGACTTACAGACTGTGGAGCAGGTACTTAGGCAGTAGTGATGTAAAAGCCTATTTTCAGGTGTTGCTCGATAGGACTGGATCATGTGTTTAACCGTGTATCAAACTCACATCTGCCGTAGATCCTCAGGAACGTCCAGTCTGATCTTGACGAAGGTGGTTTTGGTGGCCGGCTTGTTGGGGTTGACCGGCCGTAACCGCTCCAGCGTCACGATCTCGTTTAATGTAGCGTCGCATGCTGCGTACTCTATTACATAAAACTGGAAACACAGGCAGAGCACCTTACAGTCAGCCGGCAGAAAAGAGAAGTATCAATCAGCATAAATACATAATCTGATGTGTTTAATAATGAAAGGAGAGACTGAGAGTGACGGGGAGGAAACAGAAAGAAAATGAAACGAGAGTAAAACCAGGTCAGAGAAATGAGACACGTCTGACAGGTTAGCCTCAATTCAATCCTTCATTCAGTTCATATCTTTTTACTAAATGTGACCTTGGACTGGAGACATCACCACCATCAGTCACCAGAGAAATGACAGCTGATTATCTAAAAGGGATTTTTATGTAGAGTTTGAACCATTAAGCTTTGCAGAGAGGAGTAAATTCAGCATTAGTGAAAATGTTCAGGACATTTCAGTCACAATGTTTTTATTTGCTGCTTGATCAGACTGAGAAGTACCATACAGTCCATCAGGTGGATCAGCCTCACCTCTCCTTTGACCATGCGAACCTTGGCCAGCCACCATCCACATGGCTCCTTGTCGTTAGCCCTGGAATAAACCTGACAAACACACAAACAAGATATTTAACCTCATCATACAAACTGAGGGGATTCAACCAATCAACAATCACATCTGATGTCATCGATCCATCAGTCAAGAGAAATGAAAACTATTGGAGAACTCAGCAGAAGGACATTATCATGCGCAACGTATTCACACCCGGAAATGATTTTAATAAACTGAGCAAATACACTTCTGTCTTTTTAAATAACAGGAGGTGGATTCATGTTGAATCCTAATAAAGAAACGAGGCAAAGGAATCGTACAAAGATAAAATAGCAATTTGAAGTACAAACAGTATCACACTGTTTGTCGTCTCATTTCACTTCAGGCTCAAAGTTTTTTCCTCCTGCACCAAGAAACAGACACTTGTAAAACACACAGGAAACTGTTTGAAAATCAAAGTCCATCTGCAGCTGTTTACACCGACACCACGGTTTCACTCACACTGCAACATCAGCCGCTCACAACATTTGGCCTCGGTTGGACGATAAGTTGTTAAAAAAGAAAAAAAAAGCAATGTCTCTGTGTTGAACTGAGCTGTGGCTAAGCTAACAGCTAACATTACTCTGATATGTTGTAGGGAGGCAGAGATCAGCAGCCGTCTGAGCGAACTTTGGATGTTATGAACTCACTGCACAAACCTACTGAACAAAAATACTATTGGTGCATTTCCACTACACGGTACCTCCCCCATGACAGACGATAGCCCCGCCCCCTCAGTGTAGCTGGTGGTCAGGTGAAGGAGAGTTGAACTTTATTAATCTGTCTTTGTGCTTTGGATATTTGACTGTAAACGTGTTATTGTGCCTCTCACTGTGCAGACTGTGGAGGCTGCAGGGACTCTTATCTGGACAGTGAGGATTCAGTGACACTGTAATGATTCCAACCAATCACATTTTAGTACCCAGCACACCCCTTTTTGGGAGAGAGCAGGGACTAGGAAAGTGGTACCAGATACTGAACCGAGCTGAGTCGAGCTGGTACTATGTAGTTGAAATGTCAGTCATCTTCCAGACCTGCTTCTCCACACTTGGGTCGCAGGGGTCTGCTGGAGCCTATCCCAGCTGTCATTGGGCAGGAGGCGGGGTCATATAGGCATACTGGCATACAGACAAACAACCAATCACACCTACGGTCAATTTAGTTTGATCAATTCACCTAACAAGCAGGTCTTTGGACTGTGGGAGGAAGCCGGAGTACATGCAAACTCCACACAGAAAGGCCCGAGCCGAGATTCGAACCCAGAACCTTCTTGTTGTGAGGCACAAGTGCTAACACCACCGTCCCACCCTATGTAGTTGAAATGTGTAAAAATAAATCAACCATGTTCACTGGTTATTTTCTGAAACTACCCAGAAAACCTGGTCTCACCTCGACCTCGTCGCTCTCGTTGATCTCCTTGCAGAACCCCGTTGGAGGAGGAAAACGAACATCCTGGAAGGGGATCTGACGCTCCGGCTGCCAGCTGGTACAGAGATGCACAAACACAGTGTTTTATTTAATCACCACGCAAAGACGACTCATTACAGTGTTTTGTTGTGATCTGCACGTTACTCACTTGTTTTCAAATGCCACTGTGACGGATCCCTCATGAACATCCTTTACAAAGGCCTGTGGGAACCAGAAGAACCACAGGTTGTTATAAACAGTCGATACAGAAGTTCATCAAGCTCCACCCAGTCCCTCAGCTCTCAGCTCTCAGGAGTTCGAGCTCTGGGCTTGAGTCAAGTTTGGCTCGGTGTCTCCGCAGTCGTCCACACAGTCGCCTTCATGTGTGTCAAGTGCTGCAAGTAGGACATGCGATGCCTAGAAGGAGAGGACAAAGACAGGGAGCCTCGCCTATGGGTGGCATTAGTCTGGCGAGCTAACAGTCAGTGATGGATGAAGCGAAGCAAAACGGAGAGTCTCTCAAACCCCCCAACAATCTGAGGACGGCTTTTCAGCTGAAGTTTAACGGGATCTCCTTCTAGTTCTGAATTTAGTGACCATGTTCAATTTAGGAAGATTTGAAGGTAAAAACGAGCGAGCACAGGTAGGGCAGAGGGTTCATGGTGACATACTGTAGTCTCATGTACTGCTGCTGCTATTCTGAGCATCACAGGCTCGTTTGCTATTTAAGATCAGCAGCTTCACATATTCATCAGACGTCCCTCTCCGGCGAGCAGCTGTCAGAGGACGTCTTCGAGAGATTCACGGCAGGAATCATTTAAAACATCTGCCACATTATTTCTGCTGCGTTACCGTCTCCTGGCAAATGAACACGGTCATTATTTTTAATGTGTTCATTAAAGACCAATTTTAAAATACGACCGTGATGCCAGAGACGCGGCCGTTACTTTCCATTCATAACATAAACTTACAACCCTCTCAGTCGACTAGTGTGCGAGTTCAAAATCCTCTGATCATCAGCAAACATTTATTTGAGTATTTTTATTCAAATATTCACTCAGTCCACATAAACTACTGACTATATGTAGGATATATTGAATAGTGTACACACAGGTCAAGACATTTGTAAAGCTCATAAACTAAGTACCATGTAATAATTCTTCTTACCCATTACATCCAGACTTCTTCAAACTATCATACCCTCTGACAAACCTCAATTTCTATCATGTTAGAACCAAAATTCGAGGATAAAACTCACAGTTCAACCAACGTGCCAACAATACCATTTGCATCTCTTGGATAATTTGTTTTTTGGCCGGTGCCACACCCAGTTTACAGACGAAAATGCATCTGCTGCTGATGTTGCCATCTTCATCTTGTCTAAAAGCCAAGGAAAATCCAAAAAGGATTTTTTTTTTAAGCCAGTGAAGTACTCATTTGTGCATACATTTAAAACCCGGGTCTAAACCTGAGCTGAGTGAAGTCTGACTGAATGTTTTCTGATGGCTGTCCTGCACAATCACTGCTTTTTATACATTAAATCAGCTGCTGCCAAACTTTCACTTGGAGATGACAGGACTTGAAGGAACTCTTAAATAATTTTGACAATAAATCTCCATAATAATCTGTCCTGCCCTTGTTATTCCAGCTCCTTCTTATTCTCAAACCAAAACAACCTGAAACAAACTGGAAATACAGGATGTGCTGCACCATCCCACATTTTCTACACACTTTTCACTGAGCAGTATTCAGACGCGGCACATTATCTCTTAAGGATTTCCCCATTGTTGAGTAAATGAATAGTATGCGAGTATTTTCTGACAGACACAGATCAGTGGCTCCACACGCTTTAATACAATTCATCCTACTTGTTGACCCAGAATAACATGAGAAATCTCAGCAGCAATATCAAACAAAAACAACCTGAAACTAACTGGAAATACAGGATTTTCTACATTTCTAAAGTATCTTATAAACGCCACATACTCCTTCACTTTTTATTGAGCAGTATTCAGATGTGGTACATTACCTCGTTAAGAATCGTTTCTGTGTTACCAAAAAGTATTTTCTGACAGACACATGTCAGTGGATCCACACACTTGAATATAATCATCCTACTTGTTGACCCAGAAAAACATAAGAAATCTCAGCAGCAAAATCAAATAAAAACTACCTGCCAACTGGTGGGAATCACATGTTTACTACTGCTACTCTGAATGTGGTTGCTACTAGTTACTACTAGTTAAAACACAATCTATGGACGACTCTTTCTGAAATAATAGCACATAGTACAACCACCCCCTGCCCATCACTTCTACAGATAACATCAGATCACAATCACCATCATGGTGGGAATCACATATTTACTATTGTTATTCTGAATTAAGTTACTACTAGTTAGTACTAGTTAAACCACAGACCATGGAGGATTTTGTATAAAATGTACAACCACCTCCTGCACTTCACTTCTACAGATAACACCAGCTCATAACCACCACCATCAATCAGATAACCAGCAGCTGCACAGGTTTACTAACCAGGTAATAACCAGTAATAAGTGAGTGATCGATGCACCGAGGCAGTAGTTAGCTTTGTTTACAGGTTTCCTGGTGGAGGCTGATCCTCCAGCACCGAGGCCCAGACTCAGCCTGAACTCAGCCCGGTAACACGAACACACGTCAGTTAGTGAGCCTGGCTGTGGGTGACAGAGCCCAACAAAAAACAAATAACCCACTCACCTTATAAAAGGCTCCACTCGTGCCTCTTACTTCCACGACCAGCTCCTCCATGACGCAAGTTAACCACAGCTCGCTAGCTAGCTAACTACCGTTAGCGCTGTTAGCTAGCTAGCTAGCTAACTAGCTAACTAGCTGGCTAGCTAGCCCCCAAAATATCCCAGCAGCCGGATGCGAGCAGCGGCCACGGTAACTGTGGGAGACCGTGACGGTGTTTCCCGTGGATTTCTGCGCGTGTTTGCTTCCGAGTGTATGAGAAATAAAAGGCGAGAGTTCTCCAGGCTGGCCCGTGGTAGCTGGTTATGTTAATGTTGTGTGATTAGTGGAGGAGCTGCTGGGTGCATCTCTCCATGTGACGTCTCTGCTTCTTCCTCGACTGAAACCTGAGGCTGCTGCTCGCGCTCATCCAGCCTATTGCTGCTCTCCACGGGTCACACACAGTACATGCATGTTCCACATCTCCACTGAAGTCTGCCATCCTGCACCGTCACCTGTATTTAATATGTCAATATAAACACTACAGTGTCCGCCCAATAAAAATAGTTATTTTCCAGTGACAACAAAGACCAGGAACAGACAAAGGATCTACTCAGATATTTATGTTTAACTCTGAGCTGCACATTTCAGATTTGAGGCCAACATGATTAACCTGACATAATGTTCATATTTGATGCCTTCACAGTACAGTTCAGGTCCTAATAAGTGTCAAATGTTGAACTCCAGATGTATTTATGGTGGATGGTTGTTTCAGTGTTCATTCTACATACAGTCTGTGCCACTGTTAAACAATATACTCACAGTTGTGACATGTACAGTTTTCAGTTTCAGGAATCCCTAAAACAACATATTTCTTGATTTCCTTGAAATCCTCGTTAATAGATAACAGTCAGATTTGACCTGAAACAGCCTCAGTGTACAAACATTTGTAGCACCTGTACAAAATATACAATTTCAAACTATTCTCATTTCTGTGTGTTTTGGGTCACTTTAGGAAAAGTAATCACATTTTAGGCAGAAAATGACATATGAGGAATTTTTACTGCTGTCAAATGTTAAAGCAGGTCAATTATGACCTAAACACTGTGTCGGGGTTAAAACACCAGCGTCACTCCCACTGTGAAGCATGACACAGGCAGAGTTATGGTCAGGGGATAATGTGACGGTTCATGAAACATGTACTTAATATACCTCGATGTTTGTTGTTATATGTGTTCAGTTGTATTTTACATGTGTTTTGTGAGGTGGTCAAATGTGTTTTACACGGTGTAGCTAAAGTTTTAACTGTCCCACTGTGGAGAACAAATGGGAAGTGTAGACCTCCGCTGTGGTTTCAGAACCTAGGACAGCGACTGCTTTCTGTAGATCATCATTAATGTGTTATTACACCTGCTCCAGCTTCAGTTTATTAAATATGTCATCTGTTTAAAGTGAGTGAGTGAGTAGCGTAACAATATTATCTTAATAAGTATATGTTTACACAGACTTCATTCATTTCTGGTGGCTGTCTCCAGTGTGAATGTTGGACCCACAGAGTGTTTACAGGATGGATGAAGCTAACGTGACGTCAGCTGGTGGTTTGTGGACTTAGATTATGAAACCAGGACTTTGGTATTTCAATGTGACCATGTTGATGACATCAGACTGACTTGTTGAAAAATGTATTTACTGAGTATTTCAGGATTGAAAATAAGGATTTTTGAATTGAAGTCAGTTGGAGCCAGCCTCTAGTGGCTGTTAGTGGTATTACACTTTTTGCACTTCTGGCTTCACTTTTGAGACCCGGTTGCTTCGTCCATTTCTGCAAACAGTAGAGGCTCAAACAGGGGAAGGTTTAGGGGAGGGGTTAGTTTGATTGACAGGTCTCATCTCCAATGATTTGGAGGCTCGTCACCAGTGAACTCCAGCCTCATACACATTGGACAGTGTCCTCAGGTTCAAGGGTCAGACCCGCCTCCTCACTCCTCCCTTCATATCCAAATATGGTCACTTCCTGCTCCAAACAACCAACATGGCCACGTTCAGATACCAAACTCCTGGCTCTGAATGTCCACAGACCAATGGGTGACATCACCATGACTACATC